>JAMKCH010011448.1:0-26564 GCA_023653785.1 Ophioderma brevispina
CGAACGGCGAAGCGAGACAAAAAATAGGGGTGTTTTGAGTGCGTTTTTTCTTGTCCAAAAAAGGCCCAAATATTGGGCCAAACAGGGCCACTTTTTGCCAAATCAAATTTACACCCCCTCTATTGTTAAAAAAGTCCCACATTTGGGGAAAAAAGGTCCACTTTTGGACAAAATCCGCACCCCCCCAACCCCAGAAAAAAAAATCCTGGCTACGGGCCTCTCTGACCCCCTGATCATGAAATAGATAAGTAGGGGTGTGAGGATGGCGCTTTAGGGGGACAGAGGACACACACAAAAAATAGAGTCTTTGGGTGGAGAAAAAAGCCAAATAGCCCCAAAAAATTCAGGGGTTTTGGGTGACAAAATTGCAAAATATTCAACAAGATGATAATCTTTGGGTGAAACATTTTTTTCAAGGAATTTCTTAAAAATTGAGGTCTCTCGACACTTTCAGTTCAAATTTTCAAAAATTTCCCTCAAATTTAGGGGTCTTTCTGGATCTGGATCTGGATCATTTAGACTCCCAGCAAAGCAGATTCCGGCATCACGCTAGAGTTTGATTTGACCAGACACTAACTGGTTAGTGGGTTTGTGAGTGAGTGCCATCATTCATTAACAAAATCAACGAGACCCTCTTTGAAAGGCATTGAGAATCAAGTAAGTGGTGAGGGGTGGTAGTTATTCCAGGAAAAAAGCTATTTTGTAGCAAGAAATTCCTGCCAGTCAATATATCAACCATGTGGTTGGTTATCTTGAACATCATAGATAAAAGGTTAAATCCGACGGTTTTAAAGGCTTGTCGTTTAGAGAGGAGACATATCTGTTCCCACTTGCATTTCTCTGGTGTCATGTAATTATTAAAAACATTCTAGTCAGACACGTTGACCATTTGGAGTTGGTTTTTGTTATTTTTGGTATTTTGAAACCATGCAACGGAGCCGTATTCCAATTTAGGTTGGACGAGCGATAGGTACAGTTTAGATTTGGGTGACAGTGGTAAAATTTTTTTTTTTTTTTTTTTTTTTTTTAAAAAACAATATGGCATCATTGGGTGACCACAATGCTGAAAAGGGGTCTTAACAGCACTTACATATGCGATTTATGCGACCACCTCACGATGGGATTCCCTCCCCCAATCCCCCCACCCCCCGGTTCCTATTTGACATGTTTGAATAGAACCAATATTCCGGTACCTGTTCATGGGCACCACTGGGTTGCTCCCAAGGAATTATTAGAACGTATTACTGTCGGGTGATGTTGTTGTAAGTCAGTGTCACCGTGTTCCAGCGCTAATTGCAGTTGCCGGTCAGCTGGTGTATTAATTCTGTACTACATATGGCAAGTGTGAATCGAAACAAACTGTGCAAATGTGCTGTAAAGGTAAGAAAATTGAACTGCACAGTTGAGATTGATGAGGAAAACGAATTGGACGAGCCTTCTGGAAGAGAGGAATCAGAAGTCAGAAGGGTACAGTGGATAGGGACAGGTAAATGGTAGCCTGATTTGTTGCTATGTTTTTATTTTCCTTGTCTCAAAGCTGTTAAGTGTGTTTGACTAGCGATTTATTCCAGAATGTCTCTTCAATTGAATTGACATACCGGAACTTGCATAATGTAATACATTATTTTCATTTTTCACCTCTTTGTACCTTGTATGACCTTACTGACCTTGAAGGATTTATCTGGTAGCTAGCATATAACAACATGAGTTTTCTTTGTACAAAGGTTTTGATTGATGCCGCACCCTTAATGTTACTCTCTTAAAATGAAAGAGTGTGACTCCTCATCCAAAAATCACTCTGCATTTGATGTTATTTTAAAATTACTTCACTTTCGAGTGGCTTTTAGCTCTTAAAGAGCCGAGAAAATGCAACACGACACCTTCACTCGCGGTGGTAAACCGAGCTCACTCTCTTACCGAGTGCTCAAAACTCCACCTTTCTGCGGTGTGAAGCCCACTCTGAAACTTTTATAGACCGGGTTTAGCTCTAAAAGGTGAGGGAAAATCTCACTCTTTTCGAGAGTGAACTAATAGCCAATCGCCGCAAATCGCGTGATCATTTTCGAACAACAGGCGGCCGAAGAGTTAAGTGAGACCGTCAGCAAATGGTGGCCGAAGTTGAAATTAGTGAAGAAATCCTAGATATCTTCACGGGTGAGTATATTGTTGTGCGTGTCACAGTTAATAGCATTACAGTAAGTGTGGAGAAGCATTAAATGTTATTTACGTATTATCACTTCGTACATACGGTAGTCTGCGCCAGGCTACCGGCCAGGCTAGGCTTACACATGTACGAAGCGCACAAACATGCATGTCCCGGGCTGAATGATTACCGGATCATACACGTCATGAATGCCACAATCGTGCATTGTCTCATGAATCATGCCAATGATGAGCCACAATATTCCCTTCATGTCACGGATGCTATGAATTATGACCTACACATACAATATACTCACCAACCAAAAAATTCCTAAAATCACAACTCTATAAGACGGAATAGTTAACTCTAAAAAGGAGTTATCCGTTCATCTTCCTTAGAGTTATTTTGTTCACTCTTTATTTGAGTGGATCTCACATAAAAGATGCGTCACTCAGATGGCACTTTTTTGGAGTGAGATTTCACTCTTTTGATTTAGATGTGGTTTTCACTCTTTAGTTTTAAGAGAGGTACACATTTTAGTCCAAAGTCCTGTTAAATTTCGACCTCATTGACCTTTTATGACCATAAATGACCCTTTAGTGGCCCTCTACTTGAGTTTATCTCTTTGTAACTTCATATTTACATTTGTATTTGTCACAAGATTTAACTTTGTACCCAAACATGATCTAGTATATCATAAAACTAGATAAGTCATAATTAAGAGCTATGTGAAAAAAGTGGGCGTGGCTTAGGCGTCAATAAAAAAATTGCCCAAGGGTTGCCAAGGTTGGCATCCGTCAGATTCTTAAAGTAGACACCCTATACTACTACTTTCAGCAAATAAATGCCTATATTACCAACTTGACGGTCCTTTCCCGCTATGGTTCTACTGGACTAACAATGTTAGACACATACAAAAATCATAAACCCCAATATATAGATATATATATATATTATATATATATAGTATATATATAGAGATATATATAGAATCGATATATATAATATATTGCAGATAAAAAAACGCCGGCCGAAAAACAAAAAATGGGCCCCTAGGGCCCCTCCCCTGCAGTTAGTTAAATGTTAATTTACTTCTCAATCATCATTGTTTTTCTTCCCTATTGACCAGATAATTATATAATCTCATAATGTGCGACCTTTCAAATGCGGTCCTAAAGCTGGTGTTACCCTCTATTGCAATATCACGCAGCTATGATTGTACCTTCCAAATGCCACATACGCAAGTATAATTGAACACTCTAAATAATAAAGCAAACAAGTTTTCATGTGTGTGTATGTGTTGTATGTGTGTATGGGGTGTACTCTGTAGTGCTTTGTTCATCACTGCAAAGATTTTTCCATCAAGTCTTTCAGTAAAAAAATTATAATCGTCTGAAGCAATTTTGCTTTGCTTGACACAAAAAATTTTTATACGACAAAACAAAAACCTGATATAAATAAATCAAATACTTTATCTTTGCTTGAGGAATGTACAACACATCTTATTGATACTCAATATAAAGATGAATATATGACGCATACTGGGACAAAGGGCTCTGTTTTCTTCCACCTCTAAATGTGTTTTCTAGTAACATGCTTGTTCACCATGTATCCTACTGTTGTGCAAAAATTTCCGGACGGGTTAAAAGGTTCCCCTGCGTTCGGAGTGATGAGAACACCGCAGCGCTAAAAAATCCGGACGACCAAAGGATCAAGATTTCAAGAGGAGGAAGCATTTTCTGAAAGTTGCTTTGTATTTTGAGATCAATGATGAGGAACAGCGGACTATTTCAGCTCTCAGAAATACGATGAAAGAGTCCAGTACTGATAAAAGTTCTGTTCCGTATGGCAATCAGTATCTTAAAAGTCAACTGAAAGAAAAATACGGAGATTCTAATAGATTGCGAAGGTTGCTGAAGGTCTTAATGATATGTGACAATGAGAGAAAAGACATCTCAGATACTCCGGTCCTACTTCAAGCGCTCTAAAAAACGGGAGGGATGAAGAGTCACAAAAGAAGATAATCATGAAACAGCAGCTAGCCTAATCAAAAGTGACATTACAGGAAAATATTCCATCCGTCACTGATGAGTACCCCAGTACCGAGATGCTTAAACTTGATTATGCCCTAAAGTATATTCCTGAAACCCTTGGCACATTGTTTTGGATTCTCTGTTTGTAGGTAGCGACACTCGGCGAAAAGTTGCAAGTATTGGTCAAGCCATAATTCAACGTTCGTCCATCGGGCTTTTTCTTGTGCCACTACAGTTGGTATCGGTGTGCAAACACATCCATCATTTGTCATCGGTCCAATTTCATAGTAACTTTTATGAGATGGGATTCTGTTCTTTTTCCTATGGGGAAGGGGTGATCCGATTTTGAGAAAATGCCGCTGGCTTGAGCTGCTACCTGACCTTCTAGGTGAGGATGTTATCCAGAAGACACAGCCTTGCTCTTGCAGCTGACAATGTTGCACAACATCCTGGACTATTGATGGCAAGGTACTCCATGGAATGGGAATGATAGCTGCCTTGACACCAAGACGGAAACAAAAACCGACTCAGTCCCAGACGAAATGTATCAGAACTAAACTTTGCCAGAAAATGCCAAGTTTGAGATCATACAACGTCGCTTTGCCAACCATGCACGTCGCAGTATGCAATTTAAAGATCTTGCAAAACTTCCAGATTGTTGATGGGCGGGGTGATATCTTAATGACTCGCATTCAATTTCCAAACAGGCGACGCCTAATTGGGCATGTATGATGAACGCATTCATCAAGGAACTGAACACGCCTGGTCAGTCGTCTACTGATTGTGTATTTGCCCATAATTAGATCTTGTATTAGGGGAAAAGACCTATATTGTTATCTACTTGAGTTCATTTATTGCAATTTGGCAAGGAAGCACCATCTTTTCAACCCCAATATAAGCATTTGAACCAGCCTTTATAGGGAGGCGCTGAGCTCATTATTGATGCAAATGCCAAAACCGCAAATAGCCACTTAAAAGGATTGTCTTGCTGTTAGGTGTTTTCCCCACACATTCAGAATTTTTGCTCGGAGCTGTAGGCAATTTAATGCAGGGCACAGGACTAGCGGGCATCCTAGAAGTGTTTAATGGTGGAAATGCAGTAGTGCATATGATGGCAGGAAAATCAGTTCAACGAGCCTTTCCGCGGTATCCCTGTTAGATAAATGCCTTGAACCCATGATTGTAATCAGACATGTGAATGAAATCCTGCATTTGCAGCACTGGTGGATTGTCTGAGGAGATGTACTCTTTCCCTTGTTGGCAGTGAGATGAATCTTGAGAGAAGCATTTTCTCACTTCTGATGTAATGGCCAAAAGCAGGCTAAACTTGACAAGAGAAAGGCTGAACGACAAGCCTAGGTCAAAACGATTCAATTGTGGCTTAATTATCAGAAAATTTAATAGGGGTTGCCAGAAGGCTGATCATGGCCGATCCACAGTAATCTTGGTCATGTATTTGAGTGGTGTTGCTGACTGCTTGTCAAATTTAGGAGCTGGCGGGACACTACAACTACTTGAAATCTGCGTATTTTCTATGTTCAAGAAATGAGGGTTTGAACTTGAACACTACCCATCCAGATGTTTTCATAATTTCATGAATGGTTTTCATGTGATTCGTCGTACTTATCAGTTTTGGGCTGGCCTTAGCTCTGATCCTTGTATTGAACAGACATTGATGAGAAATCATTAAAGAGTACTGAGCTAATAACACGTGGAATCGGGATAATGAAGAAACGTGCATTGTGGACAATTTTCTCTACCCATAACTCTGAATACAACAGTTGCCATGCAAGATTTCACCGAGTTCACAACGATTCTACCGGAAGCATCAGCAGAGATACCTCTGACTTGTTAAAGATCAAATCAAAACTAATTACACAGCACACCATTTTTCGCAGACCCATCATTGAGAAATATCATTATGGTGTAGTCGCCACATAAGATGTTCAATGCACATGAAGCTGAATCCATTGGTAAGGAAAATCCATCGTAAATTGATTGGTCAGCCTCTTTTTACATTCTCTTTTCACTCGGAAAGACAAAGCTAAAACCCTCGGGGATATGTCTGCCGTCAAAGTGTGTCTCCTGAAAAGACGATTGATCCAGCCTTTTTTTTCAACGGTTTCCTCGTGGTGTCCCAAAACATGAGAATGTCATTGCAGAGACGTTATGCAGCTTGATAGCTCAGTCCCTTCCCGCCTGCCCCTTTTGAGTCCAGAAATGTCTTCCCGCGCTGATAAAGCCTCATGTTCTCATGCCATTGTTGGTCATTCAAGCAGGTTATCAACTGAAGCCATTGGAGATTCTGTTCCAAACAGAACATTATGATGATCCTTGATGGAGTTCCTCCTTGGCTGCTTTTTTTGCATCGTGTTTTTGTGGAGAGGCTGGAGACAGCCTATGTGCAATTGCAGAGTCTATGCAGACTTCACCTTCGTCTTAAATGGGGGCAACTGTAGGTCCTTTGATGGCTACTGTGGCGGTCCATCATTAAGGACAATACAAACACATAAGACGTGGGCAAAATACTAGCCATTGTCAACGTTACTGCAGATACCGTGATTTTGCATTCAGGTAAAAAAAAAAATGGATTTTTTTTTGTCGAGAGATAGCCAACAAACAACCTTAATCCATTTAATATGTGATGAACTGAGAAAAACGGATCCTGTGATTAATGCGGCCTGGAATACAATGTTGACATCGTCAAAGCTGCGGTGGAAGCCTCGTACCATCCAATCCACCACTTTTTGATTGGAGAATACACAGACCTTTGTTTTGCTTCTTTACAGGGCCAGTTTCAGAAAGCAAGAACTGTATTCCCGTTCTGACAAACTGTCAAATCACAGGTATATAAGCAATCCTTGGGGACGATCTGCTCACACTTTTTTATTCAAGCCTTCCCAGGTTGCGATACAACTTCGCGGATAGTTTGGCATTGTCAAGAAACCAGTCTTTCAAAAGTTTGTGAAAGGGGACCCAACTATTTCAAGCTTTGCAATGCATTTCTTGTTCCAAGTCAGCCAAGGAACATTATACAGGATCGCGCAGTCGTGTATGTGGCAGGTGGTAGGGAGTCAACTTGCAATCATTGCGCTACAACAATGTTTTGTCAAAGAAAATACATCTGCCAATTCCTTCGTAGCCACAGAACGCTTCCCCCAACTGTATCTTCCACCAAATTTCACTGCGAGGGTCTACTACCAGATCATGGTTTGGACTGGCAGAGAAGATAGCATGAAGTCAGAATGGGGTTGGAAACTGAGCATCGATTAGCTCCAACTATGTCAAAGCAAACCCTGCCCCCTGAAAATCCTTTGAAGGTGATTCCCTGGCAAACTTTTCCCTGCCTGCTCGCCAACACTCCATTGTGGCTGTAGAAAAATTGGCCATCATGCATATGTCTGTATACCGTGCCAACTCAACACGTATAACAACCCTTATAACAGCTTATCAATAGGGCGGCAAGAGTAACAATGAATTTCATGACACCAGGTTTGCTCAATAAGTCCTGACTAACAGAATGGTTGAATGGTTATAATAACCATTTCTATTGACATCATCATAGATCTTTAATGATATGTTTGCTGGTCTTTAAGGTTTCTTGTGCGTAACAACAAAAATGCTGTAACAGATTGAAATCTACTGTAGTAATTCATTAATTTCCTTTAACTTCAATTTCAGACAATTTGCGACCATAATGGACGCCATCTTGGTTTTGCAGATTCTGGGAATTCAGGGAACTTGACTGAGGTCTTTCTTCACCCTAAAATAATGGGTCATAAGACACCCCATAAAGTTTGAGGTGAATAGTGATGACTAATATATTTTCGTATATTTGCGAGCATACTCTGGACGCCATCTTGATTTTTTGGCACCGATTGCTAAATGATTCCTTTTTCCTGATGGAAAGGGTTTCTTGACCTCCAAAATGGGTTAAACACCCAACGAATAATTCCTAAGGGTAAAGACAAGTCATTTATGGTCTTTTATTCCACTGACAGCCGCTTGGACGCCATTTTGAAAATTACCCTACCACCCACCCCTTTCCGGCTCGCGATTTTGGTAGACTTTTTTTTTTTTTTTTTTTTTTTTAATTTTCCTCTTTTTGTTTAACACCTTTTGTTGCAATTTTTGGGGTCCAGGTGTATTTTTTTTCGTAATTGACGCCGTCTAATCAGATTATTACACATATGGGTCTCTTGATGATATTAACTTGTACTAGTGAATTTATTGAGGATGAAAAAATGTTCTTGATTATGGCACGCTCCACGTACAAATCATGGCGAGTTTTCCGCGCATGTCGAGTTTTTCACTGCGCTGTGTATCGAGTTTTCCTCGCCATATGTCCGAGTGTGCAGCGTTATCTGTCGAGTTTACAGCGTGCTATATGTCCAGTTTGCCCTCTATAAACATCGAGTTCTTCTCTATATGGTGAGTTTGGACATAAATCATCCAGTTTCAAAATCTCAGAATGAGTTTTCTCACATTGAGAAAACTCAACATGATTTTTGGTGTATGTGTGACAAAAATAATATCGGTTTGCTCATGTTTAGAAACATCATGTCGATTTGCTCATGTTGAGAAAAATCATTCCAGTTTGGCACTGTTGCAAAAAGCATGTCCATTTTTTTCACTCGGCATGATTCTATTCTGGACATGATTTATTCTGACATGATTTGAAACTCGGACATAGATTCAACTGGATATGGCAAGCGCTGTAAACTCGACATATAGCGGGGGTAAACTCGATATACATCGCATGAAACTCGCCATGATTTGATCGTGGAGCGTGCCATAGTTGATGTCTGAATGCGGACTAAGTCTTGATTACAAATAACGTTACAGCTAATCAAGATGTATTTGTCGGCCGTGACTTGTACTGGTTGTTTTTATAGCTGACAAAAATATACCAATAGGCGCTTTCACATGATAAGGCAAACTGATTTTTGAATGTCTCCTTCGTTTTTAGTTTATTCAGTAAAGTGCTGATTGGCTGGCCCATTGCCATGGTAAATAATAATATATCCGAGACATGTTTCCTCTGGAATGTCTCAGGGGACCTTCTTCCCAAACCCCATTAATGCAGTCAAACTGTGTCTGAGTTACATTTGTTTGTCAAAAATTGTACCTCACCATGCAACCTAAAACCAACAAATTTTATACCGATTTTGGAACGTCAGAACAAAGCCATATGGTCATCTATAATTATGGGTGACTGTTAAGAAATGTGTGAAATAACGGTATAACCCATCCTTAATATGAAGTGTGATATGCGAATATAGAACGGCTTGCTTTGAAATTAGCATTTGGGGGGGGGGGGGCATTTAGTAGGTTCCTTATCATAAGATTCTACTGTTGGCGGTTTCAAAATCAGCAAAATGTGGATATTTTCCCCGTTTGTTTTGGATTCTGTGGTGTGAGCGACGACCCCCTTGCCCCCCACCCCCATCCCCCCCAGCCCCCCGAACATGCACCTTGATCCTTTTCAGGATATTGGTATAGGAATGGGTTCCAGGCACAGTGTTCCATTTTTGGACATTTCATTAAGAACAAACTAAATATCAGCAAACTTGTTTTATAGGTATTAAGTTTTTTGTTTGTTTATATTGCTGATTCTGAATCCGATGGATGCAAGACGAGTAACCTTGAGCATTTTTGTAGAAACACACACACAAAAAGGCCACAAACACACAAATATCTATCCTTTTTTACTCAAAAGTTGTTAATTTTGTCAGCCTGGTCCTCGGTAAACAATCCCTGTGACCATTAACAGTATGATTCTGTTACCACGTAATCAATTAATTCAATATGATCGTCAATACATTAAGTTATCTAATCGTGATCTACTCTTGGCTGCAGGTTGGTAACTTGATATCTATATTATTAAAATTTACAAAATAACAAAACAACACTTAAAAATTTAAAAATATTTTTTTTAAAAAGTGATTATAATTTCTTCAGTATAGGATCCAAGATGGCTTCCTATTATATATATGGCGCATAATTGATGCTTTGTCTAACTTGTCCTGGCAATGTTTTGGTGTATATCCCTGTAAGTCATCAGATCATTGTACAAACATCTTAAATTAATCAGAGGAATCGATACATAAAAGATGCCACCCATCCAATATGGGTATCCAATATTGCTGGAATACACTTACTAGCGGCGAAAAATGCTATCTCTAATAGTCTAGAGATATGTTTCTTTGGTTTTTTTTGAAAATTACACCAGATAGGTTTTGGGCTTCCATTGGCATCCATATTGAGATATTTGATGAAAAAATACAATGACTCCATGACCTGGAGATAGCATACTGGGATTTTTTGGAAGTGAAATACAAACAAAAAACCAGTCAAACAGTATATATCTTTAGTCTACAACGTGAATGAATTACTGACCTTTCCTATGATATTTAACAGTCATATTGAACGCCTATGTAGAGTGTTATCCTTGCAGATATCAATCGTTTTGATTGTTATATTATTGCTCTGAATCATTTTAGAGCGATATGCACAAACATGGCAGCTCTTGGCTATATTTAGTGTGTTCCGGGACGTACCCAAGGTCAGAAAAGTAAACCCTCCCGTTGTTCATAAAACAAAATTCCCAATGCCTGGGTAAGAAGATTGACTTGACCAAAACGTAAAATTCCAAAACAATGATTTTAATACATAAATTAAAACTGATCTGAATCACTCACTCACAAAACACCAAAATTGTAACAATTGACAAAAAGCATTATATTTCTTACCTATATAAATTCCAATCAAAATAACACACACCATATCATGATTATTAAAGTCCAGTTCTTGTTGGGTTCGCACCAGTCTCCGTAGAATCGGGTCCACATAAATCTTGGAGACACAATCTTGCTGGTACACAGTGCACTAGTTTTTTCGCGTTAATATCGCAAAAGTTCTTTTCCCCTCTATAAACCGAACCACCGGGGCCGTCAATTTGTACAGTCGTAAGACTTGTAGAACACTGGAAGCTAGCTAACTGCACATCTTGGCGTACAATAGTCCACTGTACTCGTTGCGTTAAGGTGACTCTTGGGTGAAACAACACTGATAAGGGACACAATCCTGCTGGTGTTCTAATGTTAACCTTTGTTCTTCCAAAGCACCAAATTTTCTGCAGCTCTGACACTTCTAGCGAGCGACTTCCCAGATGTAATAAACAAGATAAAGTTTTATAACTAAACTGTTATAGAAGTTCTCCACCTTCGGCAAAATCTCTTTCAAACGCAAAGAAGAATGACTTTGCAACAGAATTTGTCCTTAGCAAATTCTGCTGGACGCAACAAAACATGCAAAGGACAAGTCGAAATTTCACAATCCTTTCCGGTCGCTGGAACACGTTTGGAGGAATCCACATCCTGACCTGATATGTTTTGGACATAGCAATTACACAAAAGGCTATTGTTCATCAAAGATGTGAAATCTTGCTTCTCTAGGTAAACAAAAGAACCTTGTACAGTTCTAAGAATGAAGAAGATGAAACACTGTGCTTCTAGTTCTCTGATGCAAACTGTTAAGGGGGACGAATTAATTCTCAACTGGCGGGCGTTTCCGGTTCTGTCCGGGTTCCGCGCGGTTCACTTAATTCGTTGAGTTTGCTGAATTACTTAATCGGAGTAAAGATTCAGAGATGAGCAGATTAAATGAACCGCCTGGAACCGGCCAAACCGGAAAACGCCCGCCGGCTGAGTGTGGATTTGGTCCCTAACATGTTCTTACTCAGGGAAGTTCTCACACACTAGTCCGATTAGAACTATTGCACAAAACACATTGCAAGTTTCATATTAATATTTTCCAGTTCTCCTCACTCATAATTATATGATTAACCCTCGTCTACATGAGCTATTTTTGTAACAACAATTGCCGAAGGGGGGGGGGTGGTTACCACCCCCCTGTGTTTTCGTTACTGAACACACGATTCCTTGTAATATGTGGTACAAAGGATAGCTTAGAGTTCCTTCTTCCATTGGTACCAAAATAAGTACTAACATCCCCATTATGACGTCCCATGCGTTTCATATGTTGAGGAAGTCCGAAAATACTGAATTTAGGGTGGAAATTGATATTTCGCAATTTTAGCGCTCCCTCAAACACCTTCTTATAGCTCTACAATTTTGTTAATTATATTAAAACTAGTTCATTTCCCATTCAAGTTAGAGAGTAAAAAAACCGCATGAAAAAATCTGATTTTTCCACCTTTTGGCGAAAAAATTGATTTTTCTTCACTCGTGTGTATATGGAAATGGAATTTTGCTGACATGCGAAACTTTATGACGTATTGTGATGTAATACTAGGCATGTTGGTTAATCATTTTGGATCAATGGAAAGAGGAGGACAATAGCTATCCATTGGTACCAAAATAAGTGTCTGTGATGTTCCTCTGTTGTGTTAGGCCTGTTGGACTTCTCTTCCGGAGGGGGGTGGTTTCCACCCCCCCCCCCTATCGATCACTTTGGATCACACGGTATCTTACCATAGTACCCCGGTGGATGTTTGTTTTTGGATTAAAAGGAAGCGGAAAATGTCCAATTGACCAATTACATTGAAAATAATTTGGATCCAAAAAAGGGGGTTTTAGCAAGCCGGGGAAAAAACCTGAAGGGGGGGGGGGTAACCACCCCCTTCGGTAGGGACGAGGGTTAAATTAAACATGATTATTAATATTTAATACGGAAAAATATAATATTCAGGAGTCTGTCACAGTAGTAATGAATGTTGCCATTTTAGGGCCATTTGAGAGGTTTATTGATTTGTTTTAAGATATCATCAAAATTGTTGAAGGTCATCCACAATGGTTTATATATACCAATGCTAAACTTAGTCTATTATACCAAGTTACATTTACAGTCAAACGTAGATAAATATCAGCTGCTTTGTTCTTATTAGCGGCAATTGAATCTCTTAATTATTGTCCATGTCGCTTATCTCCGGCAGTGACGTCACATGTATGATTGATTAAACTCTTACACGAGTGAACATGAACACACATTGTACGTTTCACACTGTAGCCAACAAGCACAACACGCAATGAGAAAGATTATTAGATGTCACGCGTCGCGCGGGGAAACACTCTCGTCGCCACAACGACTGCTTTGATAACCCCGTAACAAACGGACTTACGGGCCACAGATAGTAACCGAGTTTTTAAAAAAAGTTCGGCAGAATGGCTACCATATTTAGTCACGTCTTTTCTTAAACGGGGATATATTAATATTCATGAATCAATAAAAAAATAATATATTTACTTTTGTCTGTTCAATCATAGTTCATGTACGTCCGGATTACTTAAAATCACAGTTTATCTTTTCAAATAAGCGATTGAAAGGATCGGCTCTTACAGCGAAAGAAAAACAGCTTGAGCTGCATGTATATTGCTATTTCAGAAGAGAAAATACCAATACTGAGAGCGCGTGGCCCATAGTTAGGGTATTAGCCTTTGGTGTAAGGTCCCGGTTCAATTCCCGGCGGAACCACTTGCATGGATTTAATCGGGTTACTAAATTGGATTTAATCCGTACAAGAGCTATTGATTGAAATTGGATTCGCTCTCCCCCTGTTATTGTACTTGGGCAACGAACCATGATAAACCCCGAACTTCGGAGGGGACGTTAAAGCCGTCGGTCCCAAGTACAGAGAGTCATACTTGTGCTTGCACATCACAGTCAGCGCGACAAGAGTAGGGGGATTATCCATGCCTGTCCAATTCAGTCCCGGTAAAATGGACCCCGATGGAAAATAACTTCCTGTCGAGGCTATATTAGGCTATCCAGGACATTGTTCGAATAAATCCCCCCCCCAACAATACATTCAAATAGACATCGAAACATCGTGGAAATAAACAATCAGCGGCAACCGGCTTATCAAAACGATCGGTTACGGTATTCAAACAGAAAAGAAACAATCTGTAACCGATGGTGGTTCAATGGTGGTGAAATCAAAGACGGGCGTAAAAAGACGTAAAAAGAACATGGCCAAGTTTTGAAAAGTTGAAATGTAGAAAGTATGACGACTTTGACATGTGCGCCATTCGTCAAAAGAGCATCGTGAGTTGTTGACAACAAGAAGTCACCAAAAAGGAAAGATTAATAAATATATACCCTTGTATACCTGGAGAACTAAGTAGTTAGAATTACAGAAATAGATAAAAAACAGAAACGAAAAAATAGTATATGTAATATACCGTTATGATGCTATTCGCTAGGAAGCGACAGGACACCTTTCGACCTAACACCTATAGAGGATACCTATCGCTCCTACCAACCCTGCCTTGACAGCTTAGTTGGTAAGAGCGTCGTGCATGTAATACAAGTAGCGTTTGCGAATCTAGCGTTTTTCCAACACTATCGTGCGCTGGCCATCTACAGGGAAAGATTAATAAAATATTACAAACAATAAGTCACAAACTCTTACAAAGTAATGCAATTTAAATATAAAAAAACTAAATGGCGAAAAACAATAAACATATGGGTAGTAGGGACAATCACCAGTCACACGAACACTGTACTTCATGAACCGGGACACGGAGTACAAATACGTTATTGGCATTCATATCCAGATTCTAATTGCTCGTCAAGCGATTGAGCCTATGCACGGTTTATTTTGCATAATAATATAAGGTATATTGGCTTACAGCTTGCTGAGAAATGATGGCGGCTACACAGAAGCAGGCCTTTACTATAGACTTACATAAAATGGTTCTATGAATACTTTAAAAATCGTTATAAAGCCATTGCAACAAGATTTAATTTTTGTCATTTTGAATCTTTTGACATCATATAATGTTCATATCCATATAAAAAACAGGGATCTTACCACAGAGAAGCCAATCAAGTTCAATCAAACTGTATTTACATAACCAATCAAGCAGTTTTTTTAAACTTCTGTCAATTCCTTGTCTTTTTGGTTCATTAAGGAAAGCCCGTCACCCGTATAGCATTCTCAGGATAATCAAAAATGGTGGGTAACAATTGGTATCACTATGATAAAAAATGAAACATCACGGTAAATCTGAAATACCTTCCATGTTTGTTTACAAAAGAAACCTTGTGACTGAGTTTAAATAAATTAATTTCTTACATTTAAATAGTATTACAAGCTTACATTGGACAGGGAAGTAGGTATATCTGTTCTCGGCCATTTGGAAATCAAGATGGCTGCCAGGGAATTGAATATACAACGACAAAACTGTACTTTGTTAATCCTGTGCATCAAACATGGATGATGTCTTCATTTTACCTTTCAAAATTTGTTAGAAGTCAAGGTTGGAATAGGTATATTGATAATGTCGGCTTTTTGGAAATAAGAATGGCCGTCCCCCCAAAAAAGATCAGCAAACTTTGTTTTTTTGTATTCTTTTTCATCATAAACACGAGCAGACCACATTACTGACGTTGTCTATATTCTTGCAACGTCAAGATATTGAGCAAAATATGTTGACAATGGCGGCCATTTTGAAATCCAAGTTGGCACGCCAAACGGAAAGGATAACTAAATGGTACAATCTAGTCGATGGTGACATTGTCGAGTCTTCTATGCTGTTGTTTTTGTAGTCCCATCTGGGGGCTAAGGGAAAACAAGGGTAATTCATAATAAATTTATTACGATCACAACCTGTCTGTTCCCGCAACATAAAACTGGCACATTTTCTTAAAATATATAAATGTCACTTCAATTTCATTTCCCCAATATCAGGGACTAGTGGATACACATAACGTCGCAAACAATGGACAGTTAAAGATATTCAATCAACCGGCCCCCGTATGCGGTTGAAGAAAAACACTTCAAATTCCCTTTCATCTGGGATTGCAGGACCATTGTTATATTGTCGCGCAGATGAAGAGATTTCAGCTGTTACGCTCTCCACATTTAGGCTGAGTACTTTTCAGTATACATTAAACCTCATTACAAATAAATAAAATTGAGCTTCTATAGTGGTGTTTCAATTTAACATTTGGCCCATGTTTTTCATGCATTTTATTAGAAAAGGAAGAACAGAACAAACATCATAAGAGGATGTTGCTGGGCAAGCTTTGACCTAACAACAATTTTTGCAGAACCAAAGTCCGTCGCTACTTATTGCTTAACTTCATTCTATTCAATTTACGCCGTTCAGAAGAAAAGAAAATGAGTGTCAACGACATATTTATATGTTTACAACTGGTTTAGTATGTGAGAGAGAGGACGGTATTTGTCACTCAACCCGCTTCGTGGAGGTGGTAACACAATGGCCCTACATACCCGGCCATTGTAATATCTTTAGCTCATGGTTTGCTGAAGTCTTACATATCCATTGATCTCTGATATTGGGAAAAACGAAATTGATGGTGACATTTTATATGATTTTTAAAGAAAATTTGCCAGTTTTATGTGCGGGAACAGACAGTTATGTGATCGTAATAATTGATTATGAATTCACTTGGGTTTTTCCTTAGCCCCCAGTGGGGACTACAGAAGTTGTTATCCAGTGGTTATTTTGGTCCCAAGTCCATGGTCTATTCGTTGTTGAGTTTCTGGACATCTTCTCTACCTTTCAAGACGAAAAATTCAAAATCCAAAAGCCAACAAATCTCAAAACATCAACCACAATGCCCCTTACAAAAAGTAATACCCGAGAGAAACCGTGAAGTTCAAGTTGTGCATTTATAAAAACGGGTCAATAATCAAATCCCAATATACAGACTCAACAGATTTTTCCTGAAACCCCATTCTGGGGTTTTTTTAAAAAGGACTCTAATTAAAAATCATTGGTTATATCCCGAGGTTGACCAGATCTCATACACAAGATTCGAATTTTGATTTGGCTGTACGTCATGTAACAAGGCATGCAAAAAGTTTAAGGTGCATTCGTGATTCCTGATCGTGTGTTTTATTAATTGTTCACTGGGATCCTTGAGAAAAAAATTTATTCACATTTAATGTGAGTTGATCCCGATTTGCAGTTGGTGTCGTGAGCATTTTTTTTTTCCACGGTGACTGTGCTGTTGATTTCTGTTCATTTACGGGCAGAAACTACAAAAAATGCGAATATCTTTAAAAATACAACCGAAATTTGCAATTAAAGTGATTGATTGGTATGAATATATCGCAAATATATAATGAATGAAATATTTTATTGCAAAAAAAAAAATACACTTTAAAACCTCAGTGATTTGAGAGAAAAATGAAAGAGGGGTGTTTAGATATCATTTTGTGATTAACAAAGGTTTTTTTTTTTAGTTGCCTAAACACTAACAATCCATGAAAACGTGGGACATGTTTAAAAGGGGTCGCACTGTAACCACTGATCAACTATACACATGGATTGGCTACACAAACAAAATTGTATATTAGATTCAACCTATATGGCAATAATGATCTGGTAGACAAATCAATGCCGCAGTCGAAAAAAGTGAAACAACAATTATTGGTAATTTTTAGTTTTTGGTCGATAGCATTTGACACGATTAATCATGATATATTACTTCACATAAATTAAGTTATTATGGATTTTTTCGGGGAAATTGTGACGCTGTTTAAGAATTATTTATCCAATCTAACAATTTTGTATGTGGTATAATCTGGGCAA
This sequence comes from Ophioderma brevispina, assembly GCA_023653785.1. Classification (NCBI taxonomy): domain Eukaryota; kingdom Metazoa; phylum Echinodermata; class Ophiuroidea; order Amphilepidida; family Ophiodermatidae; genus Ophioderma; species Ophioderma brevispina. The sequence goes on from JAMKCH010011448.1 coordinate 17,763, forward strand.
TCTCATTTTAAAAACTACCTTGGTGGAGTTCCCCAGGGATCGATACTGGGGCCATTACTATTATATTATATAACTGATATTACTAAACTACAGATTGTCCTTGGAAGTATATTATTTGCAGATGACACGACAATATTTTACTCACAACTGATATACCCAAAAATTAACTTGAGTCAATATGAACTGTCATGAAGTAACAACTGTTTTAAAGCAATAATTATCTTTTTAATGCTACCAAACAAACTACATGGTATTGGGAAACATCAAATGACATCAAATATAGTTGAATAAATCATGTTCCATTGATAAGTCGTGTCGTAATGAGAAGTCATCCCCAAAATGAATTGTTTTTGGAGGCAATAACGATCACTCCGATTAATACAAATTAAAAAAGAGTATCTGAAACAAAGTCTAGGGGTGGTACTAATAGATGAAAACCTAACTTGGAAGCAACATACTGATGGTATTTCAAAAACTAGATACGAAATCTTGAATTTAAATAAGCTGAAATTTATGCTACCACAACGTATTTTCAGTTCTTATATTGTACTCTCATCTTGCCGTATTTAAATTATGATATTTTATATGGGAAATACGTCAAAAATGTTCTTAGAAAAATATTTAAGCTCCAAAATGGGCTCTCATAACTGTTTCTAATCGCCATTATAGAAGCCATACGGCGCCATTATTTTCAAGCCACAATATCTTAACATCTTTGCACATGTATTATAATTTAGAATTGGGGGTATTTATGTATAAGTAAAGCACCAAATCAGTTGCCAAACTACTTTAATGGATATTTTACTAGACGGTATGACGTCCACAATTAATAACACAAGAACTAAATATAATATTAATTTGACTCATAATAAGAAAGTATTTCAGATCAATCCTGTACGGATATTTGGACCTATCCTTGGAATTCACTAACAATGAAGCAATCAAATTCAACTAACATTTTAGAAATCATTAAAAAACAACTTATTTCTAAGTATGACTAATTTTGGGATATTTTGGAGCACTAAAGTCTTGTATTTTGAAAGTTTTGATTATGATATTATGTTCACTGTTTGTGTTTTCATTTTGATATTTCTTTAGTGTAACTTTTTGTTAAGGGGGTGTCGTATTCTGGCCTTTTTGGCCTTTTGACCCATCTCCATAATTGTGTTTTTTAAATATCTTTTGTGATTTGATAGTATATGTATGATTTTTTATATTAGGGAAATAAAGTTGATTCTGATCTGATTCTAGATGAATGGAGCAACGGGCGGACATATTGGTCTACCGAACACATAGAATTCCAGAGACACATGTTTAACAGAAGTGTATCCCGGGTGCAGTTTTAGAGACATGTCATCCCTACGCGCAAATACAATGAGCTCAATGAATTGGCTTGGTTCTGTAGTCTGTTTTGCGCTATCCACTTTCAATGGGAACAAATGTTGTATAATGACCGGCTCTTAACCACGTGCTTGGGCTCTTTTTGGACGACAGTATGGCCGTCAGTGCCTCAATTACTGAAGCCCAGGTTCAATCCATTGTTTAGAGGTCAGTGTTTGAAACCCACTACTGCGCGTGGTCAGCCATCTACGTACTTTTCAATTGTACGCGTAGCGCTTCTTTGTTGATGAAGTTTTCTAATTTTATTTTAAAAAAACTATAGTTCTCAAGAATCCCAGGCTCATTTAAAACAAAATAGGCACAAAAGTATGCCATTTTTGATAAATTTATATATTTTAAAGGAAAACGTTAAATTAAAGTGTGTTTTTTAATTTCAATGTTTAAAAGAAACGCGGATAGTCTTTCCATACAGGCCAGAACTGACTAACAACGTCATCTTTCAATTGGTGTGAAAGACTAAAACATGGCTTGTGGCAAAACGATAGCGTAAAAAATTAAAATGGAGGCTTCGTTAAGTCGTCTACTGCTTCGAAATTAAGCATGAAAAATGGTGTTTTTCTTGCAAGGAATACCCCAATGGCCATGAAAAACCATCTGGTACGTCATTTAGGGCTTTCATTCTATATGTGCCGATAGATTCATACATAAAACCCTTTAAAGGTTAGGTACACGGGATTACTAAGGCTAACTGTTCGGCGATATTATTAAAAAATCTTTTTGAAGAAGTTGGAGGACAAGGTTGTTGATATCTTGCCTTTGAACACCATTTTTTTTAACAGCATCATTTGATTAGAAAACAATTGAAATTCAAGTTTACTTTAAAATTAAAAAGATGTACCCGTTCTGCGCGAATTGCAGAACACTAACACTATTTGACGCGATACGAAACACATTTTCTAATTCAAAAATGATAAAACATTTGAAATTTAAATGGTTCACTTAAACAGGGAGTGTCCCTCGTCCTGTAAGAATTGCGGAACCCTAGCCAATATTTGCATTTGAAACACATTTTTGATGCCACATTGGAGAAACAATTTGAAATTTAAGTTGTTCACATTAAAATTTGAAAAAGGGGTATTTCCGTCCTCAGCGACATGTGGTGAACCCTGGCAAATTTCCCTTGGAACACATTTTGACATCCAAATTTGATAGAAACAGTTGATAGTGTAAGTGGTTCATTTTTATAAGGAAGCAGAGGATCATCGGTCTTAAAAAGTAAAATACAGTTATGGGTTAAGGTTATTTTGAAATATAGTTGATTTCCAATTAAGCGAGAGTTCTTGCATATTTTCATTGGGGAGGATGTTCAATCCTTAGCAATGTGGAGACTAGGCCTTTATTGCCATATCAAAACATATTGTGGCCATGCAAAGTTACTGCCACAGAACCAGCTTAGTGGAAACTAATTAATTAAGTTGTTAGAAAATGGTCTATTAATGATAAAGTACTAATGACATGCTTGGCCGTGACGTCAAGAAATTCACAATCCGCTTTGCGCTAATCCCTTACGAGATCAAATAAAAACTTAGTTGCGTTATGTGTGTATTGATATAAGAATGCATTATTTCCCCTATGCTGTGATATAGAATTATATTTTGCGGTGTCAAAAGTAAGTTGTGTCCAAACAATTTTTAATTCAGGATGAAAAACATCAGCAAATGAACTACATTTTGCTGATGTTTTCATCCTAATGCTTCAATTGAAACAACTGGTTGAATATTTGAAATAGGACCTGAATCAAATACAATCTTCATACATGGATTGTTATATTACATTACTAACATTGTTAGAGTACCATATAATTTTACATGTGATCATTAAAATAAATCCTCTAACCTCCCACGGTAAATGGACATTCCTAAAACTTTTAATGAGGTCTCACTTATTTTGAAATTAAATATGATTATAATTATATAGTGTTTATGGAGACTGGCACGGTTGGGTGCGGGAGGGGACACCCCACCCGCGCGAAACGCGAAAATCTTGGGAGTATTAGTTTTCAAGACATATTTTCTATAGGTCTAAAGGTGTGGGAGAATCCGCGTTTACAAAGCGCTATTTTAGGCACTGATGTCCACATTTGCAGTGCAGCGATAAATCGGCATTTTCCCTACCAATCCGCGCTGACAATTCCGAAACCGCGTAAATTACACATCAAATATTTAAGAAAATTAAAAACCTAGAATTGACTTACATTTAAATAAGTTATAATTTTTAATTGCTTAAACTTTCATATTTATTTATAGCATAACAAAGAAACACGGTAGTTTGCTGGATACGAAGACGGTCAGCACTGGGGTACCCGGGGGGGGGGGCTTTGGGGGCTAAAGCCCCCCTCAAAGTTCTCAAGAAAAAAGAGGAAGGAAGAAAGAGGAAGGGAGAAAGAAAAAAAAAGGACAAGAGAAGGAGAAAAGAAGAAAAAGAAGAAGAAAAAGAAGAGGAACATGGTACATTTATTTGATTTTTTTCATGCAAATGCGGATCAAAAAGTGTCGGAAGAAGTAGGCAAGGAATGGCGTTTTCAGGTCTTGAAACCCTAAAACCTCAGGAGCTTCAGGGGCCCCCTGGACCCCATCAGGGGCCTAAGGCGGGCCCCTGGACCACACCCGTTAGTCGCTCCGCTCGCTTCGCTATCATGCTTCGAACATCTTTAGTCCAGCCCCCTCAATAACATTTCCTGGGCACGCCTATGGACTCAGCCACGCAGAGATATTAATTTTACAAAATTACTCTATGGGGGACATACCAAATCATGTTTGTAACTATCACATATTGTTTGCTAAAACTTTACAGATGGGGATTTCGGTCCAGATCATGAAATCAAGATGAAAATATAAGACGATTGAATCGGGCCATCTCCCTTTAAAAGACTTTTAAAATAATTATAAAGACAGTTAAACATTTTCAGGTCTAACTTTAAGGACAGCAAAATAGTAAATCGCATAAAGTGATTTAAGAAAAAAGGGTTTGCAGTGTCATTTATGGGCGAATAATGTGTCCGAGGTCAGAAAAACTAAATAATGGGCGAGGCGCAGCCGAGCCCATTATTTCAAAGTTTTTCTGGCCGAGGATACATTATGAGCTTATAAATGACACTGCAAACCCTCTATTTCTATTCTATTACCTAAAATAGCTTCATGTAATAAGAAAATGCATTGGCGACCCATTATTGCAGAATAATGGGCAGTAAACTGACCAATCAGAATGCTGCATTTTCAATAATGGGCAGCAGAGGTAATAGAATGTAATTTATTGGTACTCTATCGTGGCTTTCCGAAAATCGAAACTATTTTCAAATCAATGTTACTTTGGCAAAATGCTGTGCTATATGTTAATACTATATCGTATTTTCACATCCTATAGCAATTGACTCTTAACCATCGTCTTACCGGGGGGGGGGGCGGTTACCAACACCTTCCCCAAGTGAACTTTGCTCCGGTGCGCTAAAATGCCAACAGTTTTAGTAAAAAGCTTCTAGGGAATCATTCTCTCATTCTTTATGGTCATTTTTATCAAAAGAGTGGGAAGGTAAAACCTTCACCGGGGTTAGGATATACCGTCAAAGTCGGAGGGTTGCCATCCAAGGATATTTAAGGTACATTTTTGAAAATATTATGCATAGTATGGCTCTCTAAAACTCTATGTTTATGTAAAACTAGTCAATTGCCATCATTTAGACCTGAAAACCGCACTGTAATCCGATATTCCTACCTTTTTTTAGCGAAAAATTTGATTTTCGCCTATTTTCTATGGAGATACGTACATAATTTAGAAATATACTATAACAGTGACGGTCACCAGATCAAGATTGGTTTATTTTGTTTTCTTCATCTTCAACCCTATGCAATTGCACTCAAATGGCTAAAATAAATGTAGTGGTAAAACACTGATAACTCCTTGTAATTTCTGCACGAAATAATCAATATGTTCAAGGATGAATAGGGTTAATAGTCTTTATTCCGATATCCTTCACCGGGGTTAGGATATACCGTCAAAGTCGAAGGGTTGCCATCCAAGGATATTTAAGGTACATTTTTGAAAATATTATGCATAGTATGGCTCTCTAAAACTCTATGTTTATGTAAAACTAGTCAATTGCCATAATTTAGACCTGAAAACCGCACTGTAATCCGATATTCCTACCTTTTTTTAGCGAAAAATTTGATTTTCGCCTATTTTCTATGGAGAATGTCCATTTTGCCGGCTCGCGGTTTTATGACGTCATTATGACGCCATACTAGGTATGTTGGTACTTATTTTGGTATCAATTGAAAGAGGAGGACCATATCTAATTATCGAGGGGATGTAAACCGTGTTTGGTAAGATGAGGGTTAATTCATGCGCTATTATGTATTATATTTAAACCTAATTTAGGTAAGGGATCTTTACTGGAGGTCATTCGACCTTTTGATTACGTCCTCAATTGGATTTTTCTGCATTGTTTATCTTTGTTTTGCATGTTTTAATTGACTGTAATAAATTAATGAATTAATGAATGGGATTAATGAAGACCCGTAAGCCAGGGGGTTCCGCTTGATGAGTTGAAGGTCTGCTTTTTTCCTGTTTAAGGTACCGCTTTGTAAGGTTAAAGTTTGCCGCAGCCTAAATTCTGTGGTTTCAAGGTTTGTGGAGCATTGGCATATGAATGACTGATCAGCGCGGTTTAGTACTACGAATGGCTGGTGTTATGTACTGCGATGGTGGTCGTGTAATCCACCTCCTCCCCCCCCCCCCCCCCCCACATAAATTTCTGGCTAGGGCCTGGATAAGTGAGATGTGCAGCTTCATAAGTCAAACATTCTCTATTTACGTCAATCATGGATTGGTACATACAACCGAAGCCATAAGAGCAAATCCACATTGGACGATTTTGTTCTTAATTACCGCTGGGCTCTAAAACCTTGGTGAGACTAGATTCGTACATGACGTGCACGGGATTTTTAGACAGTTATAAAGACGGATAAACATTTCAGGTAATATAAAGTTTATGAGAAATGATATGTGCTGTTAAGTGGAAACATTGTTCAGATTCTTTGCGAAAATGTCTTAAAAATCGTAATAGGGCCATAAAATATGTACTTGCATTCAATTTAGTGTTAATTCACAAAGATGGCCTATGGGGTCAGGCACAAACAAACCATACTCCATAGAAGCTGTAAGGTTTTCACGCATGCGTAAATCGATTCTAGTCACTGACTTGTCACCAACGGCACTTCGCGCCTGCGTTGGTACTTTCCATTTATTCAAAATTAACCAAAAAAACTTGGGCTAGGAGTTATTCTTTTTTAGGCCTAACCCAACCCCAGGAAACAACCTTGTAACCACCGCCACGTTAATGGTTGATTGATTGTTATCATAGTTGTAGTAAGCAGTAGGGTATATTGAGCGTTATGCGTAAAAACTATTGATTCAAGTACACAAAGAACGCCTTGCTGCCAGATTGGTTTGCATAGATTGTGATAATACGTGAATAAAAAAATGCTGTACCAGTAATCATATTTAATTTAAAACTTAATTTAGGTCAGGATCCCTTATGGAGGTCATTCGAAACCTTTTGATTATGTCCTCATTGGATTTTCTGCATTGTTATCTTGGTTTATGGAATGGCTTGTAATACATTAATTTGAATGACTGAATGGATTAATGAGATTGTACAGCTTCATACGTAAACATTTACGTCAATTCATGGATTGGTAACATACAACCAGAAGCCCTAAGCGATAAATACCACATATAGGACGATTTTTATGCTTAATAACGATGGTCTTAAAATACATGGTGATGATACGAACTTTGTAATGACGTGAAACGGGTTAAGATTTTTTAAATTAGTATAAAGACGGGGTAAAAATTTTCAGGTATGAAAATGGTTATAGAATTATATGTGCGTGTGTATAATAGATAGTTAAGTTGAAACATTGTTCAGATTCTTTGCGAAAGGTCTTAAAAATCATAGGACCATTAGATTATAGTATAGTAACATCAGATGTTAATTCCATAAGATGAGCCTGGAGGTCCGCAGAAACAAACCTATCCATAGAAAGCTGTACAATGTTTACAGCAGCGTAAATCGATTATAGCTACTGACTAGTTCACCGACGCACTTCGCGCCGTCGTGGCACATCCCATTATTCAAAAACCAAAAGGCTTGCGGCAGCGTTAGTTTGTTTAGCATAACCAACCAGCAGACCACCTCGTACCCACCGCCAAAGTCTCGGGGTTGATTGCTATCATATGTTGTCGGAGCAGTAGTGGTATAACGTGATTCTGTAAAACTATAATATGATTCAAGTTATCACAAAACATCGCCTTTTTTTCGGGGGGGGGGTGCCAGATATTGATAGCAGTGTGTACATCATGAATCAAAAAAAAAAATGTGCAGGGATGCAGATGACTGACCTTGATGAAATCACTTAAAATCATAGAGGTTGTTTTACTAAAACAAATCTATAAACTTCAAGTGTAATAGAAGATAGGCGAAACTGGCGAGCAAAGAACTAAATAAAGACGAAAACTACACGGTCGCGATAACCCGGAGCCTCTCGCTTCCTAGGCGTGAGAAAGACAACTGGGCCACAGAGGACTGTGTAAGTGGATACAGTGAACGAGCACTAATGTATTTCAGCTTATTTTCAGAGTTTCAAGCTGCAGTACTTATATTTTTGTCTTATAGAATGGGAGAGTCTTAGATGAATATTATACGCAGAATCATGACGAAGCGAAACTCAATTCAATGCACGTGAGGATAGTAAAATGATACACCCGAGAAAGTAAATTGGTAAAGATTATATAGAAGCTCGGAGAAACTGGCGAGCACAGAACTAAATAAAGACGAAAAATACACGGTCTCGAACCCGGAGCCTCTCGCTTTCTAGGCGTGAGAAATACCACTGGGCCACAGGGGACTGTGTTAATGTGGATACCAGTGAACGAGCACTAATGCATTTCAGTCTTTATTTCAGAGTTTCAAGCGGCCGTAATTATATTTTTTGTATTATAGAATGGGAGGGCCTTATATGCATGATTCTAGCAGAATCTATGCATCATACTTCCCAGTGTTGAAAAAATGGAAGAAATCGACTGAAAAATAAGCCAGATATGAAGAATTTTGTAAACACACTTCTTTTTCATCCATTCCAATTGGATATAGTTAAACAAGATATTACTTTAATGTAGGCCCTATTATACGATATATTGGGTATAGCATTATGAAAGTAATGTGAAAAAGAGCGTTCAGTCGCTATTATCAATGTAACTGTAATTAATTGTGGAACTGGCATAGTAAATGTTCACACAAAATCTCACTCAATCCTGATGTGTAAATAAAAAGGGTTTTCAACACTACTACTGTAATTCAGGTATAGATACAACCAATACCCAGAACAAATGCCAGGAGCCTTA
>JAMKCH010011449.1:0-28469 GCA_023653785.1 Ophioderma brevispina
AGGACTGTGTGCTGAATATTTAGGATTTATCTTCAAAGAAAACCAAGTAGAGCAATACTGCAATCCTGATTTAGTTACACGCATACGTGACACACTCTCGGGAGCCTTTTATTTAATTTTGTTATTTCATCAAACCAAATCATGCTAAATCCACAACGCTAGATCTAGTTAACTAGATGCGTGAGTTTGCTTGTCACAAACGTAATCTAAGTTCCGTACGTGACAACTAAGCATTTAGTTATTATTTGATTTCGGTAAGGTACAACCATACACTATTCAATTAATAGGACACTAAACCGTATGATAATATGCTTCAGATACCAATGAATGCACCAACAGTTAGCTATCAGCTTTGTTAGCGTTCGCATGTAGACCGTTAAAACTGTAAGCTAAATTTGATATCCTTGGTATATCAAGAACCAAATTGCCCATGCAGGTTGGGTAATTAATTAAACCTGCATACCTATTCAAACAATAAGTGAATGGGTGAAATTAAACCTACATACCTAACAATCAGTGGATGGATGAAATAGTACCAGGATTCGAAGTGTTAACAGAGCATATAACTGGAAACTTTGTAATTGAATTTGAGTAGAATCGATTTTTAAGAAACAGGGTCAAATTTGTTATATCTCACTGCCAAACACTGGTACATAAATTTTGACTTTAAAGGAATATTTTTAGCAATCTAAGGGGTTTTAATTCTGATCTGATCCGATTTTGCAACCATCCACTTTGAAAGCGCACCTTACTTCTAGTAATGTTAGTACATAACTTTCCTTTCGGAGTGCAAACACGTAATTGATGGAGATTCATGTCTTTGAACACGTCTTTCTTCTTCCTTTTCTGTAATATTTTTCATAGCCTGGTCTTGTTGAGAAGTGACAAACCAATTAGAGTATTATCAGTGACTGATCAAGCCGCAAATTCTGCATAGTTTGAATGCGCTGTAAGTTGACATTATCTATCGCGTATGCAAAATTCGTCCAGCATATTCTGCCTAACGTACGTTATATTTGTCAGTATTTTAGTACAAGATCTTATTAAGGTCTTTGATTATGCATCTTTTCGCAATTAAGTGGTTACACCTTGGCGTCGTTGCACTTGAGAGACTCGCTTTGGGCAACTACGACATGCACCATGGACACGTGCAGTTCAATGAGCTGTCACCTCCTCGGCACTACCTACCTATCTATCATCATCTAAGCACTATTTTGATTGGTTACTTGGAAGGTAATGCCATGTAATGAGCAAATCAGAGATACTATAAGAATGGTGGTATGGTTCACAGAAATATAGAGCACTTATTTCATCGGTTACTCGAAGGGCTGTCTCAGTCTTGTAATGAGCTAATCAGGCAGATTGTACATAGGTGGCAGTTCACGGGGGGTTAATATACTTAAACTAACATGAACCGATCTTGTATGTTCTGGGTATCATAAATCATCCTCATAATACACTGTTGTTTGTAAGTCACTGAACTTAGAGCATGGGAATCGCGACTATTGGTTCATAGCACCCCGGGAGAGTACATTAGATACAATTCTAGCGCCTGAAGACTTTTCAAGCAATACATCAGCAATGTCTACTCCCACGTCTCTATGAAAGCTACATTCACATAAATGTTTTACACGTACTATTCTAATAGTAAATTACTTTTTAACGAGTACCATGACTTTTTCTTTGCAGGTAAGGTTTAGCACAGGCAAATCCAGAAGTTTAATCAGTTACAACATGCTTAATCTCAACATATGCCCATTTGGCTCCATTAATCTTTTATCCCGAGCTTAGTATATGCCCTACATTTTATTTAATTTAAAAACGTTAGTAATCTGTATTCAAAACATCATTAACATGCGTTGTTTAATATTCATATTACCACCGATCACACTAGGCCCCGAGTTTTTACAATATCTAGGCAAATGGGGGAAGGGAACCTCTACTCCCTATCGAGTGCGATTTCGATGACACTGGACATAAAAGTCTCAATACAACTTTTCCACTTGTACGATTGTCGCCCAGATATTGAAATGCACACAGCCAGGTGGATGCCTTTTAAAGAACACTTCAGTGATTTGGAAAATATTTGAAATTTGCAGGAATAGCTTCAAAGTGAAGGATACGTCTGTAGAAGTTTCATATGTAACCTTTTCCAACTGACGCATTGACAGAAAAGGAAGAAAGAAAACGGCAGTGTTTCCAAAATACGATTCCCCATTCAATGACGTGTTGTAGTAAGTGTCGAACGGACAGTAATGACTAAAATTTCGATTCTGTCCTTATTAGGTTATTTGCCTCGGTCTTTCATTTGGAGGGGATGTTTAGGTACCGGTACTGTAAATACATGCAAAAAATCGATTTTTGATGATGTTTCGATTTTCTGATTTAGCAAAGCAGGGTAGGGTCTTAATTGCATGTTATAAGCGATTGGAAAGGACTTGTTATTGTGATTAAGTCTGTAATGCCATGCATTGCACTATGTACTTTCTTTTCTTTTTTCGCCTTGATATGTACAAACGACCACACTCAGATTTTTTTTCTTCAAAAATTTCGAAAAATCACCGGATGAGAAGTGCACAATGCTATAGAGCCATAAATGTTTTATTTTGGGACACATCCTGTACCCACCCACTCATCACATAAATAGTGGATAAATTGTCAAATGTACAAAATCGAGCATTCAGCTTATACTGAACACACGCTAGGTCTCCGCAAATCTTAAAGGATTCACTCTTTTTTAATAATGTCGTGTGGTGCAACCAAAAAAGGTTTATAAAATGTTAACAGAAGACGATATTGAATTATTTGATAATGCCTTATCAACCTTTGTACAAGGTGCAACAAAAGTGCAGAAACCCTTAAGTCAAAACTCAAACGTCTGGGATGATGAAATTAGTATTCTTCAAGCAATTTTATTTCCTACACCATATTCTTAAAAACATATTCGTGGGATGTATGCGGAAACGATTGCAGTATGAGCTACATTGATGCGACATGAAACCACTTGTATTAAACACAGGTGCAAAGCTCGTCTCAGCGTTACAAAGCGATCTGTTAATCTTTGAGTGGAAAATCAGAACCCTAACAGAATGCCTATTTCACATCTGTCTGCTTACAAAAACGCACTGGGAAAGGTACACAAACTCATGATAGGCCACGCCACTAAATATTAGTTCCTCTGTGTACTTACCCAGAAAAGATTTTTTTAATTCACAATTTATTAACTGCGATTGGTGTCGAAATCTTGTATTGTCCACTTCACTATACCCCGAAGACACTTGATTACAGCTTCTCACACAGTGCACTCAACTTGTAATATTTGATAGATGTTAAGCCCATGATATACTTCAAGCTTTTCAGTCGCAGCGAGCGTTTCTGCGCGTGAGCATGCGATAACACTTGATCTTGAGTCAAAATCCCGGTACTGCCGTATGGCCGTCGCTCCGCTGCGACTGAAGTTAGTCATGGCTTTACTTGCGAGAAGAGACGATACCCCCAACAAAGAACTTCGTTTTTGGTAAGCCTTAAAGCCCATGATATGCTTCAGTCGCAGCGCGCGATTGGCATGCGCAGTACAGAATTCTGACCCAAGATCAGGGCCGCGCTAGACATTTTGGTCAGGGGGGGTGTGTTACTAAGAATGATAATTGCCCCCAGTAAGATTCCTTGGAGCGTGTGAGCATATCAAACAATGCAACAACGGCATGCGGTTTGGGGCTACTTAAGGGCCACTTAAAAAGTTTCCCTAAGTAGATGCCCTTAGAGACCATTTCTTGGTGATCGTTCGAACCAACTGCACCCACAAGGTTCCTTTAACACAAGGGCAGCAACACCGGAAATCCCTGAACGGTGGAGTCCAGGGGCCCCGAGTTTAGGGCCCCTGGTGGGGTGAAGAGGCAGAACACCGGGGTCCAGGGGGGGCAACGCCCCCGGAAGCTCTTGGATTATCAAACCTCAATGATGGCACACTTTTGAGTAGTATTGTTCAATCAAAGAAGACTGAATTTCTAAACTTTTCTCCTGAACGGGCAGTATATGCCTAAGCTTGTACTGCCGATGGGAACTATACACATAGCGAGCGCCATGTCTGTGGTGTAGGAGCAGAGCCTCTGCCAGGGGTCAGGGGGCAAAGCCCCCGTAAGCTCGTGGATTTGAGCAAGTCAGAACCTTTAAGATTGCCACTTTTTAAGGGTAAATAGTATCAATTCAAATAAAAGACTAGTTTCTAACTTTGCTCACTGAGACGAACAGTATATAAGGCTTGTACTACTGAGGGGAGCTACACATAGCGACGCCAATGCCGTTAACGGGTGGGGTGAAGAGCCGAGGCCCTGACGGGTCCAGGGGGCGGAGCCCCCGGAAGCTCTTGGATTTTTTGCTATTAAGCAGGGTATTTTGAAGGGTAACGTATATATATGATTAAGTAATTCAAATGAAAAGATTGGGCATTAACCAATCGGACGCGTAGTCTATAAGTTAGGTGCGGAGCTAGGGAACAGATCCTACCATTTTTTTTCTTGACCACTTCAGTCCTCCAAATGACAAAATTCCCTAACACTGGTACACCAACTAGGCGGAATGGCCAGGCTACCCTCCGGTTGGCCCAGCCACCTTTGCCTTGATCATGGTTTCTTAAATTTATTTTACCCATTTGATCACAAGTCTGTGGGACTTGAGCAATTCTTGATAATGTGGGACTAATGAAACAAAACTAGTTGGCTGAGGGGATGGAATCCATTTAAAGATAAATATTTGGATTTATGCTAAGGCTGGAGTTAAATTCTTATGCTTCTGAAGCCAGTCTCTTTTTGTTTCTTCTTTCTTCCCTCTTTTTGCTTCTTTTATTTCTTCTCTCTTATATCTCCCTTTTATCTTTCTCTCTTTTTCTTCTCTTGTTCTTTCTTATCTCTTTTTTTTGAGGATTGAGCGGCGGGGGGGGGGGGGGTGTTCCCCCCCCCAAAACCCCCCACCCATGGCGACGGGACACTGACTAAGATCAAAGTGTTTAACAGGCTCAAGGGGCAGAGGCAGAAATCGCTCGTGCGACTGGAAGTATATATGGGCTTACAAGATAGAAACGAGATCAGAGATGAACAGATTACAAAGCGATACAAATGACGTCTGGAAGGGAACACTGTGTGCAGCCATATTTCCCACCCTTTGAGGTCATCTTAGACTTTGATGCACTGATCAATTTCGAGACGCTGCGTAAGTCGGCCTGCCAGGGTATTATGGGGGGTTGTAAACGGTAGATTGTTTTTTAAAACCATTTGATTTGAGAAAAATTGAAAACTTATTTATAAAAAAGAGTGCACAAACGTCGGAGCAAGGAGCAGAGCTTCTAGTAAGGAATTGATATCAAGATTGCGGAAATAATGTTATGTGTGGTTTTTTACGAATGCCTTGTAAGGGACAGCTTCAAAAGTGGCCCGCTGGGGCGCTCGCTTTCTTCAGCTTTTAATTGGTATCTATTTTTCAAACAATGATTATATGGGTCGATTAGACTGTTTGGTTTGAAGTCGCCCATTTTACTGTTCTGAGGAAGCTCCTTTTACACGCCTTAAATAAATAAGTGGATAATTTTCACTTATACTGTTAATTCCGTCCAGAGATTCTACTTACCGATTATCATTATGTTATCCCAACTACAAAGGCAAGGATAGAAAAAATACATTACCAGGGTTTGTAGTGACTGTCAAATTCGAACATCGCCAAAGTATACAATTTCTAATAAGGCAATATCGCTTCTGGGACTCGGCTATTGCATATTCAATATCGGTTAACGCGTTCTTTATAAGAAACAAACCTAAGTCATACAATTCAAAAATATGCCTGATTATGGTCTAGTCCTGTTAACTGCTTCATGTAACAAGTAAAAAACACCTGTAATAGAAGCTTAAATGGAAAAATTTACTCTGCAATGAGTTTTAGTCAAAAGTATGCACCGTGATTTATATTGAAGCCATTATCAAGGCTTTTTTCACGAGTAGTATCAAGGGGACCACGCACATTGACAGGTTTGGTTAAAAATCCGATTTGCCTCTAGTTTTCGTCTATAATTGTTCATCTCTGACGCCATCATTCCCAGGTGCTTCAAATAAACAAAAAGAGTGATATTTAGTTCAAGTCTTTGATCTCGGGTTAAGACCTGATAAACATAACGCCACACACGCCAAGTGAGTCTTTGGACCATCTTATTTATTCGCACCTTCAAAGAATTGGTTGTAAATGAGCGACAGAAGGTAAATGAACAAAGTATGGTACCCAAACATCTATACGAGATATATGGTTGAATGTCAACATAAAAAATAACGATAAGGGTGTTATCCTATTGCAACAACATGTTTCAAGCCATCAATCACATGTGATTTGGAGAAATACGGATTTCTCGTAAACTATGAATCTAAGATTTTGAACGGACCAAAGCGAGTCACTTTGTTATTTTGGTTACGAAGCCAGTCTCACTTAGAACCCGAAGATGTGAACTATTAGCTGTTCAGTATAAGATGAAGCATGACCTAATATTCGTTCGCGCGTCCGTCATCCAATCCACAACATTGTGGTAAATATGGCTCAATTAAAACTACGGAGTTTCATATCATGACCACGGATTTTTTGCAATGTTAAGGGCTAGTAGTTAGGATATCGGCTACGGCTTCGTGCCCAGATCTTGTTGAAATTATCATGAAATGTTGGTAAATTGGTGTGAAAGAACATGTGCGCCAAATTTTGATTGTTTTTCCAAAAAGGCGTTTTAGAGTTATTTACCTAATGCGTTTTCAAATTCCCAAGGCTTGTACAGGGACTGATTTTGGCAGTAAAGAAAATGACCAAAATGGGGCAATTTGTGAAAAACTACACATTTTATTCAGTATTTCTCATAAGTAGTATTGTTGAGTTATTGCATTGGTGGTTGTTTTTAATGGTTAAAGAAATATCAAAAAACCCATACAATTTTTTCGTTTTCTATGTGTCATCAAAAAACAAAGAACAGGTTTGTCTCAACAACACTGTTTTGTTTAAGTATTTCTAGAAATACTGAAGTGTCTACTTTTCCAATGTTTCCTAGAAGAAACTACAACTCCCTTGGAGCATAAGGTCTCAGTATGAAAAGGGAAATCAAATTAGAGAAAATTCTCATTATTTTAGATTTGTGCAGATTGAGTTTTTCTATTGAACTCCAGAGTAAAGAAAAAAGTAGAAACAGGTCTTTAAAATTTTCCTCTAGTATTTTTCACTTAAAATATTTTCTAAAGAATTACCACTTGATTAAAAACGGCCCAAGTGAGATTGTAGGTATGTTGTTTATACACACATCCTGGAGTTTCAGCTTAAACGCACTTTCCATTTAGGCTGGTTAAAAATTATTTAATGTAAAAAAATTAGGGAATTTAAAAAAAAAAATAAATAAAAAACACAAAAACAAATCGGCAGTTCGAAAACTGCGAACATATGTGAGAGGAGAAAGTCCAATCCTTACCATAGTCAGGTTTGGACTAAATTGATTTTGGGTTTTGATTGTCCATTTTTCTGTACTATCATTTTATCGTATATCATACCTACCTTAAAAGGTACTCAATTCAGATTACATGACAATTATTAGCAGAATATAATGATAGCAATGTAATGTCCATGTAATACTCATTGATATCCATGTCCAATTAACTCTAGCCTAGGAAGCGGATGATGGTGACGAATTTCCTGAAGGCAGCGTGATAATAATAGGCAACAGCGCTTTGTCTTGGTGTAAAAGGCGCTATATACATATCATTATTATTATTGTTGTCATGTTCCGAGCAAACCCAAGCATGCGAACATACAAAATAACACCTGCAAAATATCTCAATTGGTATAACAAGATTATAACATCATAAAAGTGTCAACAATGCTACATAAATAAGCTAGTGTTTCACGATCGAGCTGCCAACCATGTCATACCAAAGAGGTTCTATATAGTAGAGAGGTAAGCGTTACGTCATCTTTAGAAATCATCGTCTCGCATGTTTTGCCGACCAAACAAAAGAAAACATAATCCAAAAATAGAAAGCAATGGCTGCTCCGCTTCTTCCACAGACGTGTTGTGTGGGCCGCTTTGCATATACACTAATCGGGGTAGTGCTACAAATTGATGTATGTGTTAGAGGTGAGCCCAGGTGTATAATAGTGCACCTGGATCATGTGCATGCTCATATACTCTTTTTTCCATAATGCAATGCGCGCTTAGGGGTGAAGATGTATTCATTTAGGCGGTTTCCTTTAAATCAAGACGACTGACGTGTCTTTCAATTCGTTGTGTGGCCATGGTAGGACAAAATTTAACCACCCATAGCACCCAACCTCCAACAACTGATATTGGGGATTGTTGTTATCGAATGACATTAGTGTGTATACAAGCACCCAAACTAATAATTATTCCGCTGCAAATATTCAAAATGTCAGCGCCCGCACGAACGATGGTTTTTGAATGGGCTTCACCCCCTTGGCATGACATACACATCACCATTAATGTTCTCTGTTCACTCCATAAGATGAAAGCTGACCATGAATCAAATATAATGAGATAATATATTATTATGGGGCACTTGCACGGGAGGTCATTAGGTTAACTGTGCCAGACCTGCCCACTCCAGAACCAACCCCCTCTCCTCTCACCCTCTCCTCTTACTTTATATACCGTCCCAAGCGTGCAGAGGAATACAAAGGAATCACCTGCAAACATATCTGAAATGTTCGGGCTGAACCAGGTGCCTGAATTGTATTCTTCGCCTGCCTTAGAAAGATATGGAGGGTTTTTTTTGTTTGAACAGAATTAGAATCTCCTAATTAGGTGTTGAAAGGACGACTAATTACGGGACTCGGGAGGGTTTATGCCGTGAATTGTATTCAACGGGACAAATGACACAAAATACGGGGATTTTTTTCACACTTCGTGATGTTAATACTTGAGTTTCCACTTATTTATACATTATCAACAATATTTACATTATTTATGGGGGTTTTGATATAGCGGCCCTCCTCACCGGATGTTTACATGGGGGAAGGCGAATTCCATATGCATTTTCCTTGCATGTTATGTATTAAAGTATATATCTGTTTAAGGCTGAAATTCAGAATGTTTTGCTAACTTAAGTCAGTTTTAAGAAATACCCTAGACATCTGGAAGCTTAAGTTGAATAACATAATCAGAGAGAGAATAATTGTTATAAGTGCAAGCCTTTTTGGAATTGAAATTCTGGAGCAAATGAAAATGGGCAACTTCCCTTTAAAAAAAAGAAAAACAAAAGTTACATTAAGCGTGTCGCTTAAATTAGCGTATTCCTCCAATAGAAGAGCTTTCTGTAAATTTATGATGGTTTACAAAATGGATAATGTTATCGATAATCGATAATAGTGTGTGGGGAGGACATAAGGTGTATAAATAACTTTAAGCTTTATTTATAAATTTACACCAGCCAGTTAAACACGCGGTGTTTATTAAAACTAGTCTAAAATGTTTTTCAGCGGTTCGTATAATTGAATAAATTGACTGCAACGGATCACAAAATAGCTCTTCCAAGAGCCGCGAAGACTTGACAGCAATACGATAATTTTATTTTATTGTTTATCTAGGATGGCTTTAATTTGTATATTCTTCATCTTACTCCTTATACAAATTGCCGCGATTTGTGGAACATCTTCTAATCATACGCTACGAAAAACTAACGATGGCTATGGATGCCACATTAAAAATTTGTTAATGAGACAGTGTGCGAGGCCTCCTCAGGAGACCGCCATGATCTGTAAAAGCTTTTAGTGGAAAATCAAAAATTACAAGAATCGAAAAACACTAACAAGATTGTTATTTACAGTTGTGTGATTCAATCACGCAGACACTTAGCTTTAGAAATGCAGTTTCAAAGATGCTGTTCAAAAAAAGTGCGCCCATTTCCATAATTCATTCAAATGAGGTCAAAGCACGTAATATGTCGGAGCATAAGACGCCAGCGTACTAACACGGAGCTATCGGTGCACGTTAGAGGGTCGTCGAGTGCCCAAAATTGTGTATTCAATACGGAATAATCGCACATCTCATCCTAGTGCGCCGTTCTTCACTCTCCCTTGCACAAAAAAAGTTTTACACAATTTGCACTCGCCAGTGGTGGAAACTAAAACGCGACGTATAATTTTCTTAATGTTTGCGGTATTTGTTGAAATCCAGCGAGACATATGTGCAAACAAAAAACAAAAAAAAAAATTGATTATGTTGGTTATAATGAATAGTCTGGTAGGTTCCGACAGTTTTTTGAATTACAATCCGTCTCATTAAGCCGACAGGAAAGTTGGACTTACTGAATGAATTGTTGATTCCGAATCTGGTATTTAATGCCACATATATTTACATCTGGGGTGGAGGTTGGTTTTGAAATGCATATGCCTATATTTTCATTTGGAGGCTGGGGGGTTGGGATGAAAACGATGATTCGACTATCGTAATTGACAGCAAGGGACAAATTGTAGCCACAATTCAACATATGTGCTCTGGAGATAAACTCGTGTCAAATGCAATATTCCACGTTTAAGTCTGTCACCGATTATTAAAGTCATGTCAATAATAGCAAAAGTAACTTTTCCCAAGAGGCAAAACAGTGTATTGACCTCTCTGGACAGTCATAGTTAAAAAGGAAATAGACAAACAAAGTACGCAAATAAGAAAAGGACAGCGACAAGGAGGAAAGCGTGCGCCCCAGAGGAATACTTCCATTTCGCGTGATGCATACGTGGACTTTACAGAAGTTATATAAATTATTGAAAAATATAGAATAATCAGACAAGCTGTATGATGATACCTTGTATGCGTATTATCTCTATCACCCAATATTTACTTGTCATGACAATATACCCAGACATGGGTGACTGATTACAGGACGGCTGCACGGGAGGTCACTAGGTTATTGTGGGCCAGGACCTGCCGTTGACAAGGCCACCGTATGCAGAGAATACAAAAGAATTATTCCAGAAAATCGAACACTTAAATTAGAGGACCTCGACCAACTTCAAGCAGCGCTCTTGCGTGTTTGGAATTAATCAAAACAATTCACCTACCTCCGAAACAATTACTTCCACAAATAGACAAATCCATCACTTAACACTAGGACAAGCCGACAACTTCATCTTCCCGTCTAAATCTTCGTCTGAAAACACTGATTCCAGTACCACGGCGCCAAAAATCTGGAATGTTCTTCCAGAATCTATCACAACAATGCCAAACAAAAATACTTTTAAATCTCCAACTAAAAAACATTTTATCAAACTAGTACATTTCCCGATGATTATTCCCCAATTTCCTTTTTCCCTCTTCACTTTTTTATTCACCTCATTTTCTATCTCGATCCCCCTTTCCAAACAGTGTAAACATACACAGCAAGACATGTTGACCAGTCTGCCCGTCTCCTATTCCCGTATCCTGGATTTACTGTTAAAATGATATTTAATATTTTAATCATCCCTTATTGTGTTAATTTTGTACAATATTAGGATAAATTATCTTACTTGTACGTTTATGGGCAGCCAATAACTATAAGCCCCATCCGGGGTGCCAGTGCTGGTCCTAAACATATCATATCGCTCATACTACTGCATCTTAAAAACAGTTTTTAATGTTTCGTTCCTTTTTTCACTATTACATAATGTGAATGGTACATACTTGTTTGTCATATAGTTATGCTAAAGTAAAATGAATCTTGAATTCTTGTCTCATTAAACACATTTGCCATTTTATGCCTGGTCCATTTGCACACTACAGGGGAGAGGTTCATCCTTAACTTTTATAAGGTTGACAAGGGTCTTCTGCGAATTTATGCCCTGTTCTTATATATTTTACTCTCACCCGTAGAACTAACCATGAAGAACACCAATGGGCAATCCTCGTCATCCGAAGATTCTTTATAGAAAAAAACAGGGACAAATCGGCGTACTTGCCAATAAATAAAAAGGTAATCTTTCCTAGGACCCTTGGGACTAATCCGATTCAGCTTTTAGTTCAAGATCTAGTTTAAGTTTAATTCTGTCCCGCCAAAAGAAAGAACGATTTATGCCTCAATGCGATGGGGAAATTGACTGTCAAGAGGCGAACTCACTGGGTTGCTTGTCACTTATGTGAATAATTACACGTGATTTGCTCTTTGCTTTCAATAGTTCCCATATCGTCCCACTCTTACTTTCGCCCCAATGTCGAAGGGATGATAGAACATTATTGATTTGAGAACAGGAAACGAGAATAGAGAGAGAATTGTATGTGGTTCTTTTTTCCTTGTTCCCCTCCCCACCTTCTCCCTCTCATATAGCGAGATCGACAGACTGCCAGAGCGGAGGCGTCCAGTACTTTGTCCGCTATGGATAAAGCAGGAAATAGTTAAGGTAATATGCGCAAAACTTTTGAGGGTCTAATTAATACTCCAGCTGACACCTAAGACCTTGTCGTGTTCCTTCCGGACAAAACAAAGTGGACATATCATCGTGAAGACAACTGTCGAAATGTACGTATCTTTGGATTCATCTTAGGCGTTTACAAGATTACACAGGTCTCACCCTGGACACCTTTTGCCGCGCTGTCGCGTGAACAATCAAGGTCTTGTCTCTTGAAGTAAAAGCAATGGCCATGGCAAAATCACAAGTGATCAAATTCCCTTACACATGGCTTAAAAAAATAACCAATGCCTTAATAAGAAAAGTTAACGCTCTACGAATTTCATGAGAGTTATATAGGTTAAAGGTGCTTGTTCTGTCTATTGTAGTTCTCTACTTGATATGAGAGCCGGGCACGTGCACATACGCCCCATCAAGTACAGTGGGAAACAAACTTGCGGTTTTGATGGTAGAAGCAATAAAGCATATTGCAAAGCCAGCTGTGCTAATTTGATGGTTAAAAATTAAAACAATTTTTTTTTGGTTTGTTTTTGTTTTTTGTTTTTATATCTTGGGAATGAAATGGATTTGAGGGCTAAACTTTCAGGACGACAATGAGAAAAATACGGCCTTTCATCGGACATCAAAATCGATACAACTTCCGGGTAAATCAGGGGGGTCCCAAAGACGATCGGAACACACACATTTAAACTTCACTCTCACACACTCACACACACACACTCACACACACACATACAGTAATCTAACGGAAAAAATGGTAATTTCGGGAGTGTTTCTTTCACATTTAAAACTCTAACAGAGGAAATACAACAGTGTCATTCCAAAGTAGAAGTTCAATTCGTTAAAGGACCAGATTTTCAACATACGGTGACAAGATTTTGTTATAAACACAACACACAAAAATAAGTCCCCCTATAAATAACCGCTCCTAATTTCTTATGTAGGAGGACGTTATCACAGTAATGACAGGCACCTTCACAGCAAGGTTGTCTTTTGGTGACAAGGCAATCGTCATAGTGGCCTTTTTCAGTAAGTGGTTAGATTGATGTATTAGCCTTTCTATAGATGGTGGGGGTTTTGATGCAAATGTTCATCAGAATTGCCCCAACTAAACCACAATTTGACATGTGCAATTTGCGTATGTTTTAAGAAATAATTCAGTCGGTAAAATGCAACACATTAATAGACACGCACACAGACACACCAATCTAACATGCTTGCGTTTTCCTTCATTACTTTTGGCAAACGGACATACGACCTGTTGTGAATTGTTGACACTTAACCCCATAATGAAAATAGTCTGGGGAGGTCTGGGGAACACCCTGCAAACCTTAACTTGTTTACCCTTGAACATAATAAATTGCTCTAGAATGCTCCAAAACTTCGATTCGGAACTCACACGAGAGAGGAGACCAATATTATACATCCTAGACCAGAAACAAAATTTCTACTGAATTGCAGTATTAAATTTGAACATAAATAATTTCCAAATTAGATTTTATACTAGCACTTGTTAGTGGCGTATCTTGGGGTTATGGGTATACGACAGTTATCTAAAAGTCTTAATTCTTAGCGTAAGTAGACGTGTTCACTCTAGGAGTGTAAATACCGAATAGGAGCTAGACGTAGATATTAACTTATAGCTGCGTCTATGAAACTCTTTGCTGCAGCATTACTTTATGGGAATACCGTGTGTAACAGATCAAATTCTATTAATTCGTTAATTCACTTAAGGTTTTGCAGATTCTTCTATCCCTTAGTTCTTTATAATATCAACTCTTGGCGTTCGGTTAGGAGGCATTAGACATGTAAATAACATTGAGAGGAAAGTCGAAACGTGTTGTCATTAACCTTAGCACTGCTCCCATGCTCATCCACCAAGCACACAGTTCAGTGGGTTGCACTTGTACATACATTGACATGAACTGACCATGTGTGATCTGGGTATATCATATCATATATCATATCCAAAAACCAGGGAGTGTATTTTCTAAATACACTGGCGAATGGAAGGTGCTTAACTGCGCCAAGTGGATTGAGATTTTACTAGCTCATAGTGAAAGTTGCGTAATCAAAAGACAATAGCGATAAAGGGGAAAAGACTGTAAGGGAATATAATTTCAGTAACATAACAAGTTCTGGATTAGTTTTGTTACTGTTGTTTTTAGTTTAAATGACTTAATGTATGTCACTCGTTTCTACTAAACATGTATTTCATTTTTATTACTTCCAAATCATATGGAGTATTTCTCGTGTCATTCTTAAAAAAAATAACTCTTCGTTACGGCACTAACTTGAGTAAGAACAAATATTTAGGCAGCTGCAACGCAGTTCTGAAAGTACGTTTCTGTCATTACAAAATAAATTAAAAGAGTAGATCTCATTACAATACGTTGCTAAGACGTTGCGTAAAATTGTACCTTATAAGTATTGGAATTCAGAGATCGCAAGTGGGTGGTCAATTGGCCACGCTTCCTTTGGAAAGCCATCGCAAAAGCCACTGTGACTGCATTGTTATGACTCAATTGGATGTCGTCGGCTGAATGCAAGACCAACGTAAGTGACATTTTTGTCGAAAATGAGTTTTTGGTGAATTTTGAAAGAGGAGTTATTCGCGCATAATTTAAACTATGTGTGAAGATATGTAAGTGATTAAAAAAGTTTTAATTAGAAAAAGAATATAACGTATGTGCAATTCGCTTTTTCCGCTTAATGCAAGACCAACGTGAGTGGCACTTGCATTAAACATATTTGCCCCATTTTAATGCAAGACCAACGTAAGTGGCACTTACGTTGGTCTTGCATTAAACATTTTGTACCTTTTCAGTGCAAGACCAACGTGAGTGGCACTTACGTTGGTCTTGCATTAAACATTTTGTTTTTGTACCTTTCAGTGCAAGACCAACGTAAGTGGCACTTACGTTGGTCTTGCACTAACTAGAAAATACTGATTTCACTTACGTTCTCTTCTTTTGTAAATAAATATTTAATTACGTTTGTCAAGTAGAAATAATTTCATTTATATCATACAAATACATTTCCTATTGTAATACATGCTATTAATATGGACACACCACCTATAGAATCCAATAGAAACACAAAAATGTTCTTCCTGCAAAATTAGTCAAACTGCATTTACGTTGGTCTTGCATTCAGCCGACGATGTATTTTCCATGATTCCAAATATGGCCACGAAATTAAAAAATCATGATTTTATTTTTTTTACAAGCAATCATCCAACAAACAAACATTGATCTCTGAGACAGCAATATAGTCGCCTGCAGGATCGTAAAACACCAGCGTACAGAGGCAGCAATTTAAAAAAAAAATCAGCCCATTTTTACTTAAAGGGGCATTTCGTGATCCACAGCCTCGTCCCCCGACTTACCTCCGAAAAGTTTAGATTTTCATTCTGAACCGTTGGGCTAAGTATAGTATGTGTGCCCAATCTGACGTGCAAATTCAATGGTCTCTGCAAGAAATTCGCGATTTTGTATAAAAGTCCGTAAACGGACAAATTACAGTACAGTGGTCCATGGGAGATTGTGGTATGAACATTTGCTCATAACACCAAAGCGCAAGATCAGAATCAACTGAAATTTGGGAAAAAGCTTTTCTCAATGATACCTAGCGAAACATAAACAAAACAGTTTGTTTATGTTTCGCTAGGTATAAGGGGTTAGAATCACGAAATGCACCTTTAACAGAGGTCCCCCCCCCCGCACCCCGATGTCCTCCAGACCTGGGCATGTCCCTGTCAGGGGAGGGCGGCCAAGAAATCTAAATTTCAGACGTTGCCATTGGTTTAACACGTAAAAGCGAAATCTTGACGAAAAATTCTTAATTTTTTATATGTTGTCAATGAATATTTTCTTATTCCAAAACCGTTAGAGTTGAAGAATCAACTCTAGAGCAGCAGCCCAGAAGGTTTTGATCAAACGAACGAGATACCAATATCTGAACACCGGAAAATTCGGAGAAAAATATAACTTTTGCAAACATGAATGTCTGCCGAAGACCCGCTGCTGCGTGTAGCCCCAGGAGAGGGGTAAAGTTACTATGGGGGTCAAATGTTTGAACTGCTCTAAATCTAATGTAATATAGCTCAAATTATTCCTTACGTAACCAGTAGTAAAACAGTCCATTGGGTCACATGCGTGTGGTACTTCCTTTCCAAGATATTTGGGAAAATAGGCCAACAGTCATTTGTTTATTCAAGAAAGGTCCCGGGAAAGGTCACCCTTTGCAATACCTAGATTTCTTTGTAAAACTATTAAAAAAATTTGTTTAATGATACTGATTCCAAATATGAAATGCTTTTGCACTTCTTGTTGTTATAATGGGAGGGGTAAACCAATTCTCTGTAGGATTCTATGGGGATGGGGACATCATGCCCCTCCCTACTAAAGGGAACCAACCCTATGCAAATTCAAAAAGCATATTTTGAATCAGTATAATTAAATACATTTTTTGATATTTTTTTCAAAGAAATTTGGATATTGCAAACGTTGACCTTTCTTGAATAAACACATGACCTTTAGCCTATTTTCCCATGTATCTTGGAAAGGAGGCACCACACGCATGTGACCCAATTGACTTTTTTACTCCTGGTTATACCTGAGGAATAATTTGAGCTATATTTCATTAGATTTAGAGCAGTTCCAACATCTGACCCCATAGTAACTTTACCCCTCTCCTGGGCTACACGCAGCAGCGAGTCTTCGGCAGACATTCATATTTGCAAAAGTTATATTTTTCTCCGACTTTTCCCGTCATTCAGATATTGGTATCAAAACCTTCTGGGCCGCCGGTCTCCTCCACTGGAACGGGTTATTTCTGATTTTGTTGTATTAAAAACGACGATAAACGAGGTCGTATGTAGTAAGGGAACCCAAGGGGGTGAAACGCATTCAAAACCAGTCGTCCGTGCTGGGGCGCTGACTTTTAATTTGCTTGCCCGTAATAATTAATCAGTTTGGGTGCTGTATACACACATAATGTCATTCGATACAAACAATCCGCCAAATCATCAGTTTTGGATTTGGGTGTTTTCTATTGGGCGGTTAAATTTTGTCCTACCCATGAACACACAACGAATGAAATTACACTCATTCCGTCTGATTTAAAAACCGCCTCACATGAATCATCTTTTCAACACCTAAGTCGGCGCTCATGATGAGAAAAGAGTATCTGTCCATGATCCAGGTACACTATTTTTTAACATAACACCTGGCCCCCTCTAACACATACATTATTTGTATCACTACCCTATTAGGTCTAGCACAGCGGCACCCACAGTATGTGGAAGAAGCGGAGGCAGCCATTTCTGTCTATTGTTGGTACTCTACTAGGTTTTTCCTTGTGGCGGCAAGACATGCGAGACGGTGAATTCTAAAGATTACGTATACGTTTTGCCTCTCTATTCTATATAGAACCTCTTTTGATGGAACAATCCATGTGACCGTCCCACATCAAAGCACCCAAATTGGTTTGTGGTTTGCACTCCGTATTGCTGTAATTTCTTTTGACATTTTTGGTGAATTGTTATAATGAATTAGGCTTGCCGCCACCGCCTGGTCCCTGTGAAGGGTTAAGCCTTTAAAAATAATCAGAGTTCTGAGAGTTCTGAAAGAGAAGTTAAAAAACACTGAGTTTGCGTCTATTCTTTGTATATTCCTGGTTCATCTGCAATTGACAACACCGTTTCATTTGATGCGACAGTCTATACATTTTCGGAAATCAAACTTTGAGTGAACTCTCTTTTTTAGCATGGGCTATTTGATGCGAGACTATAATGATACCAATATTTCTTCCCACGCAGAGCATTTATCATCGGCGTTGACCACTATTTCAATAAACACCGCGCGTGTTGTTTATTTATAAATATCTCATCGAAGCGTATACAACAGGTCCAAGGCTCCTCTTAAAGGCGGAACACTTGCCTCATGAGGAAAGGAGAGAATCAAAACATGATTGCCAAAGTAAAAACCGCTTGTCAATATTCGGTTGCCATATTTGTCAAACAGAATGAGATATGTATTGATGCCTTCGGCCTATAATTACCGTTCCCTCACTTGAGTTACATGTCCCACGTGTGGTTTTTCCACATTGAAATAAACATGAGTAATCCCGCTTAAATCCACACAGTAATGACGAGGAAAAGACTGGTGAGTTTAGTTACGCAGCAAGCAAAAGAAAACGAATTAATAGATATGTAACATTAATATGTATACTATGTAACATTAATAGGTATACTATGTAACATTAATATGTATCCTATATGTAACATTAATATGTATACTATGTAACATTAATGCGGTCACTCGGCTTTCGTGATTACCTGGGTTTTTTAAGTACTACTTATTTGAAAACTGTTTTTCGCGATTACGAGGCACGTATCCGCTAACCAATTGAACTTGATCTTGCCAGGCCCAAGCTACACACAACCACCAAGTTTCTTGAGCGTAACACCCCGACCTCCGAGAAAAAAGGCGGACAGACAGACGTGACCTATGAGAGTATAGATACTATATAATCATTTCAAAATATTTTCTTGGACTTAGACATGACTAATAAATAACAAAAGAAGACATGTCTCTCGAGGCTATTTTAAGACTTTAACCCTAGCACAGCTAAATCTCACCAAAATTCACTGTGTTAATTGAGAAAAATCCACTAAGTCCAGAAAGTAGCGATGACGTCATCAAACCAAGACTCATATGGGCACGAAATCGCTGGCCGGGCCAGCGACACTTCCGTAGCGTGCTATCCCGGGTCATGGGGCCGAGATATTCTTAACGCTTAAATAGTCCAGGTGTTACGTAGAACTTAGATGTTTCTTAATTTTATTTATTTTGATGTTCTCTGTGTATTACAGTATAATGTCCTATACGGGCTGGAGGCGACTTTGTGTGTATTAGCGCCCTCGATTTATCACTATTTCACGTGATCCACTATAGCCTTTGTAATTTCGCGCCAGACATTTTGCCTGCGCAATTTTGTTTTCATTCCCGACTTGATCTCTCAACGCATCAGCCGATGTGACTTTAACCAGCGCGCCATTATGAATTAGATGATAGGCGGAAGTTTGCGCGTCTTGCAAACCTATCAATCTTAAATACTGCATATCGACAAAATGGCGTTCGTTCAATTTTGTGTTAAAAGCGATTTCTCAATTGATTTTATTACTTTGAAGGTGAAGAGATTTAAATGAAACATGTTGCCCATTTTTCTAGACAGTTTAGACCCTTCAATCCAAGATTGCCGCCGTGGATGGAAATTCAGCATAAATGATTCATATATTGGGCTCTTGGCATGTTTCTACCTAATACCACCTTGTTATGATCATACGAATAAATAGGCCCGTTTTAGGACAACTGGAATGGTATTCCATGGTTTTTCCAGCTATTTCGCCTTCAAAATGGCTGCCATTTCGCACAAAATGGCCGCCATTACCTTACAATGTTTAATCATTGGGTTTAAAATTGCCCCTATTTCATAAATTGCTGGCAAGCCTACCAGACGAAGCGAGAATACATCATAAATACTAGAATGATATATATTCTTGTTTATCAGCTATTTCTGTTCGAAAATGGCTGCCATTTAGTTTCAAAAATGGGCGCTATTACCTTCATAATTTTTTTACTATTGGGGTTAAAATGTCCTATTTCACAAATACTATTCAAACTCCAACGGAGCTAGAATACATCATAAACAACTGGAATGATATATTCTATGGCTTTTTTTGGCTATTTCTCTGTTCAAAATGACCACCATCACCATTTTATAGTTTAAATATTTAGGTTGAAATTTTAGGTTTCTCTGCCACTTGGTAAACCTGGTAAATAAGTTTAGAGATACCATTAAAACAAGGCCTGACAATGAAACCATTTACATTAAACACTCTGAATTTTTCTGAAAATCCTAACAATGTGTGTGTTTAATGCTATAGAAGGCCAGTAATAACACAGCATCACGAGCAGCAATATGGAGAGGAACCCCAAGATCCAAGCAAATCCCCAACTAGAAAGAACTTAGAAAAAGACCAAATAGAACAAAATGGAAGCAAGCAAGCTATCAAAACTTAGCACCAAGATAAACCAATAATTTAGCAAGATAAAGAGACAAGCCCTCAAATGCCAAGTAGCCTGCAAACAAGAAAGAACTAGAAATATTGCATGATGAATGAGATGAATTGGGAACCAAGATGAGATTGAGGAACACGAAACAAGAGGCCAGAAAAAACAAACGTACACCTTGCTACTACTTCATGCGAGTTCAATTCAAGGCGATGCCAGAGATACTGACGTGTTCTTGCTGATGATATATTTGTATCCAACTAAGCTAAAAAAGAAAATATTTTTCTTCACTGAAGACTGGAAGAAGAAGAAGATACCAATAAACCCAGTAAGCTGGAGCCAGCACGCTTCAGCCATTCTTGGTTTTCATGCCTCACCGGCCCTATGGTGGAAAATTGCCGCAGCACCAAGATATTGCAAGTCCTGTAACGCGATGAATCCGGAAATGCATTGGGACAGCTTGGTCAGGGGAAGAACCTTCCTTTTCAGGAGGTGTTTCTCATTGCAGAGGTTCGTCGTGCTACTGTAACAAGTCCAACGTGCACTCTAAGGTCACGGAGCTACTATGGTTTTTGTACTCCAATCGGCAAGCTGAAGGAGAGAGTCTTCCCCCAACTTAAGATCACAAGTTTCGCAATATTAATCGTGCCCACTACATTGCCGTGATATGGGCATCATCACCAATCAGTCGACCGGGTCTCTTTCCACCAATGAGTATGGATGACCCTACCGATGCCCACTTTGTTCGGAGGAATAGGTCACTAGTAGATCACCAGCGCTGTGACCCTTCTGAGCCCATTTTATCCGTTTGAAGATAAGCACTCCTGATATATCTCCTCTGTTGAAGGTGACTTAGTAGGAAATCACCTTATGCAGGATCTCTTTGTCTAGATTAGTGTGTTTGAGGTCTCTGGGCTTTGGACCATACGTTGGCACTTTTAAACCTGGTTTTGTGAGCGCTCAACCATTCCACTTCACCCAGAGCATAGGCTTGAGTTTCTTGTATCTCATCTGCCTGAGCTTCTGCTGAGCCCCAAGAAAAATTAGGGAAAAACATATCTCCTCTGAGTGCAATTTTGGCTGCTGTCTCGGTTATAGCCGTTATCTTTCCTTAGGAATGCCCAAGGATGCCAGTCATTTGTTGACTGATGTATTGCAGAAATTCCTACTTCTATTGGAAAGTAGTATATAGACCAGCCCTGCTTTCACAGGCACCACTAGATCTTGGTATCTGCACTTCTTTCTTGCTTATTTCATTGGATAATGTTTATCTCCGCCATAGCGACCGTCAGCCTATGATGATCACGTCTTTGTTTTGGTAGCAACAGATTGTGAATGGGTCTCTTAGCTGTCGCAATGATTCTGGAGGAACACTTTGTTTGTGTCCTCATCCCTCAGGATATCCCTCATTGGCCTTCATCAGAATGTTGGTTTTGGTCTGTCTAGGCATTGGTAAAGACTGGATTTCAATAGACTGTACCATCAGCTGGAGAAAGGCTATTATAGAGATTAAGTCCGAGTCTCAGTGGCGATGGTTTTTCTAATTTGCTCTACGACGTACGGTGCCAGACCATGTAAGATTGCTTTCAGTATTTGGTCAATGGCGCCAGTTTGTATCTTCGCTTTGTAAGAGCAGCTACAACCATGAGGATGTGGGAACATGTACATCGACGATATGAATAATTGTGCCAGAGTCCAAGATTGGTCTTGCCCCACAGCTGTCAGATTGGCAGGGGATGGAAGTTGATTATGGATTACCTTATGTGGAAAGACAGCAAGCTCTGGCGTCCAGACATACCCAAACTTTCTTCCAGGAGGTGTCGACCTGAATGACAGACTCCCAGTTCAACCGTTGCCCTTGTTTCGCACATCGGTAAAGGTAGGCCAACATGTCTTCCTCATCTGTTTTAGTCCGGTGAGGCATTTCCTTTGTTTCATGATGACCTCATGTCTTTGCATCAGCTTTTGGTTCTTTTTGTACCCAAGACCGGCTCTATCCGTCTGACATCTAGCCATTTCATTTAGAATTAGATGACTTTCTTTCTGTTCTAATTCTTTTATACCTACATCGGCCTTTCGTCCTTTTACTTTCCATGCATTTTCTGTAGAGTGTATGTGTACTTCCATCTTTTCCAGATGTTTGAATCTCCAGCACCACAAGTCCATAAATCAAACTAGTAAAATGGATGCAAGAAGGATGTTCTCTGGAAATTTGCACCTTCGAGTCACAAGTTGCCCTTTCACTGAATCTGTGTCTGGCCTTCAAACGAATGTCACAATTTAATGCAATGGTTGAACAATACATGACAACTAATTAGGCGGTGGGTTTATACGTTTTCAAATTTACATGATTCAGTCACTCATGTTTATTAAGGCATTATCCCAAGGAACTATGGTGATCTGTAATTATTGACACGAGATACGATTCTGGTCAAAAGGAAATGGCTGATTTTCAATTCCTGCAGGCTTGGATAAATTTACCAATGTCTATTGCAGGTTATGGCAATAGCTTTCTATATTCTTGATATCAAGATAACTAGAGCGCGGTTTTCTTTGAATTTTAGATTAATGATTCATCGTAATTTGTTTTTGATTTAAAATCATTTTATGTTTGTTGACCAGCTCAAGACTCAAAAAGACGCTTTAAATGATAACTTTGATCCAGTAGTTAGGACTATTGTGAGCTACATTAATGCATTCTGAAGAAAAATTATAACTGATTTTATCACGATTGTTGATGACTCAAGCGTCTAAACAAGACTTTTGTAATCACTAACGTGGGTATCCATAAATAAAACACTTTTCACTGCCTATTGTTATTACTACTAGATGTTATGGAATATGAAGCACATTTAACAGTTTCCCCTTTTTAACATATGTTTCAGTAATGTATGTGCGCATGAAGAAAGCCCTACTTGAGCGGCCATCTTGATTTGCAATTATGAATGGAAATGTATTCAAATACGAATGCATGTCGAAAAAGATGTTCGTTCAAAGCCCTAACAACTAACATGTTTATAACCATTGGATATGATATTTGCTTCACTACGTGCATTTTATGCAATACCTTGGTACATTGGCAGCCAGTTTGGCAGCCATATTGTGTTTTATAACTTTTTGGACTATCTATAATCTATACATACATTTTTTACGTATTGGAAAGGCAAATATATCTACTCATTAAAATCCATTTGGACTACATTTATATGTCCTGTAGTAATTTCATATACCATATTTGGCCCAGCTACGGTGAGTTTGGGCGGCCATCTTGGATTTCCCACTTACCCCCTTCAGAACAATGGCAACATGTTTTTTTTCCATTTTTTTCACGTGTTTCAGCAGTCATCGAGTTTAGTTAAGATGACGCAAATATTGTGTAAAATAACTCGCCAATTAGATTTTTCACATCGCACTCTAAAAGCACTTCTCAAAACCAAACATCTGCCTAACTCACAGCCTAGCATATTCCTTAACGCTTCATAGTCCGGCTAATTATTGTCACGCACAATTCTCCTCAAACAACACATGAAACGTAAGAAACGAGATTTATTTCCGGATTTATATTAATCAGCCCCATAATGTCAATAGATAGAGCACTCCATCCGTCAGCTCTATTAAGAGACGGTCATTTTAACTTGCGGGCTCTTACTACAGATATTGAAACTGGTTTCATCCAAAAGCGCGGCGCTCCTTGACTTTGAAATCGGGATGCATAACTTCCCCCGAACTTCACAACCTCAAGCTTCTTGGATAAGAAAAAAAATATACAATCTACACTCAACCCAAGAGGTACGCCCCCTAACACTGCCTTGAATATATATATGGGTTTTTGATCATGTAACGCTAGTAAGATGCAAGAATTACTTACGCGTTGTTCTGATTTCACATTTTGGTAGGTTGGACAAGTTTAAAAAAGCATATGAAATCCTGACACTAAATTCCATTCAATTAATTCCATTTAAATTTACCTTATTAAATAAGTTTTACCTAAATTAAGTAAATTTTACATAATTATGATAGAGTTCTTTTAGTTTTTTTCTCTCTGTGTAGAGCATGTTGTGTTGGAACTGTTGAAGCGACCCCCTCCTGACCAAGCGTTTGCGTTTATACCGAGATAGTCATGCAGAAGGTGAAAGTAATTGTGCATCTTGTGGGTGAAAAGTCCAAATTTGGCACAGAGGTAGCTCTTGATATTCTAAATAAATCTGGTCTAGGGGCCAAATTAATTTCCTTCCAAATATGGCCGCCATTTTTTCAAAATGGCCGCCACCCTATAAAAAGCCTAATTATTGCAAAACATGAGTTGTTGCAATCTTCATTATATAGGTCAGAAAAATTAAGACTTGTTTAATTTTTAAATCAATATTCTGTTTATTTCACCAAAATCTTAGTTTAATTCTAATGGCGTTCACACATTGGGGGCCTAAATTCCAAGATGGCTGCCTCTCACAGGAAAAAGGCTGCTTATTTTGTGTTTAGCAGTGCAAACCATGGTTTTTGTTTGATTTTCTAAAACTTGGTGCCCTTCAACCTATCAAACCTCATTTTTATTGTTAAATGCCATGTACATGAATTAAAATGGCTGCCATAGTCAAAATGGCTGCCGAGATTAAAAATGGCAGCTACTGTAACTTGATATGTTAAAGGTCGTATTTATTTTATGTGCTTCATGGTAAATGATAAGATTTTAATCAACATCTAAAAACAAATGGTGTCTGGTATGTTAAACATTTACACAACCCTTTTTTGTCTGGGTGTATCACAGAAAACATATGGCTTCCATGTTTCAAAAAATGACTGCCACTATTAAATATAAATAACATGCATTAAACTGTACTGCTGATTTTCTTTGTCAAGTTGTACCTCACAGTCCTATTCCAGTTTCTACAGGTAATTTTTTATATGTGCTGCCTGGTGACTTCATGTGTAATTTCTAAGACTGTTATCATATTCAAAATAGATGTATGTCACTGTGTTAGTATTTAAGACAGCGTATGAATTATTTACAATGGACAAAATACAGAAAATGAATGTGGGTCATGTGCGGCATATTACTGATAAAACTACAAAAGTATTTTTGGATTGGTAAGTCAGTCATCTTCTTTTGTTATTTCTGATAACTGGTATAACCTCATTCTGATGTATGCATGCATCCCTTAGTTTAAGACTCTAGCTAGTGGTAGTTGATCTGTCAGTGGATGATGGTGTAATAACCAGAATCCTAACAATCTATCTATCTCCATGCACACATGAAGGAGCAGGCTTCTACTTCATGACAATCAATGTGCTGCTCAAGGATACCCAAAGGGTCATGCTGCGTACTGGTGGACAAAGACGTTGTGATTTTTTTATGTAGCCTTGTTCAGCCAGTTCAACCTCACTGACTTTGGTACCGGAAAGGAATCGCAGATGTTACACAGCCCACCTACTATTGCCAGACCTAGGACCAGAGAAACCTTTGTCTCTGTGATGTTTCACACCTTCACCCGGTTGCACAAGGAAAGAACACCGCATGGAAGCAAGCAAAAATTTCCTGATGTGGTTTTAAAACTTTTGCAAACATTGGAAGAATCCTTAAGAAGATACCTTGAAGTAACTAATGCCAACAATGAAAGATTTTTGACCTATGTACAACAGAACAACGATCATTGAAGTTAATGTCGCCTACCCAGATGAACTGTATCAACACTCAAAACAGAGCAGCATATCAGGAAGGACATTGCTGGGGACAAGTATTGCAGCGAGCTCCAGATCCAGTGACTGTGGTGGGGAAATTGTAGACTTCACAGTACCTGTATGGACAAAACCTTGCCAGAGGCATCAAAGCATACATAGACAGTCAAAAAAAGATGAATTGTGGCTGTAATGTAAAATAGAAGATGTTTTGTGGGTGCAATGTGTGGCTGCTTCACTGAATTCTGCAAGGTCTTGTCTGTGCACTGTTGCTCCAAACATTGGGCAGGACATGATTTGGCAAGGTCCTGGTAGGGCATACGTTTTGCACAAACATTGGGCAGACCAAGAGATGTCCATTGTCTGTGGTGCGTTTCCACAACCACAGGTAAACTAGTGTCCTGATCTGTTTCCAAGTAGGCCTAGCCCCAATTCTGCAAGGCAACCTTGGATATCACAATTCTGGTTCTGCAATCGTTTGACTGGACATCGCCATGACCCATGAGGAGTCAGCTAGGGTGGGTGATGCTCTTCAGGTTCAATACCAATAGATTTTAACTTTCTTTCCACAAGGCGACTCTCTCTACACTCCTTTGAGACCGTTTCAAGGGGTTGGACTTTGATTGAGAAATTCTCTGGATTTAAGGCGGTTTTAGCAGCTGGTCTGTCCAGACAGAGGGTGTTTCACATTAGATATTTGGCAGCTACCACTCTTGCATGCTCGCTACGCTACAACAGATGTTTGGAGGAGCAATTCTGCAATTCTAGGATGTATAAGTTTTGTCCCTTGCATTTCTGTGATAAGCTGGCAGGAGATTAAGCGGGATCAAGCTTCTTGGCAAGGGTTGACCTTTCCCATATATGGTAAGCATACTCTGCACAGAAGTATAACGGAAAAGGCCGGCGATCTTACGGTATGTGGGTGAGCACCCCATCTTGTACAAGTGAGTTGTTCCAAGATGTTATTGCGTGAATACTTTTACTCTTCTTTTCCTGATGTGGGTCTTATAAGTTAAGAGTGCAGTCCAAGGTTACTCCTAGGTAGGACAGGGGGGAATTATCACAGTGCTCTAGGGGTCTTCCAGACAAGGTTAATTTAAGCCGACGTTGGCTTACGGTTGCGTAGATGGAAAGTCATATCTGGTCTTGAATTGTGCACACGGCGCTCTAACAAACTGAGCTATCAAGACTGGGTGGTAAAGGAGCGATAGATATCATATATAGTGTTCTGAAATGTGGCCATTGCTTCCAGCGTGCTAGTAATACGGAGGTCTCCGGTTGAATGAATCCGGCCAGGCGCACATGGTTTTTTTTTCAAAAACTGCGCGGGCGATCCAGAGAAGGATTAATAAATATCCATCCTTGTCTACCGGAGAAAATAAAGTAGTTAAATTTCAATTTGTTGGCGTGTACGTTTTTGGCTGCGGTGGAGGTTTTATTTGTTGGATTACTTCGAATCAAAGCTTTCGGATGGTATGGATTGTTTGTTTTTAGACCTTCTTTATTGCTGTTATGGGTCATTAGTGGATTCAATTAAGGTGTGCATGGTTTGATCCTGGTCCTCTAACACTTCCCTCCCTTTAGATTTGTTTAACACATTCCTTGGAAAGACTGGTATGTATTCAATCATTACAGCATCTTGGTTTGAATC
Organism: Ophioderma brevispina; assembly: GCA_023653785.1. Lineage (NCBI taxonomy): Eukaryota > Metazoa > Echinodermata > Ophiuroidea > Amphilepidida > Ophiodermatidae > Ophioderma > Ophioderma brevispina. Next base: position 27,808 of record JAMKCH010011449.1, read on the forward strand.
TCCGGCAGTCTTATTCATGAGTTTGGCAAATTTGGGTAGACGTTTAATATAAAAGTCCCATTGATGACACAATAGGTATTACAATTGATCAGTAATGCGCTGTATGGCGTTGTGCAGGAGAGCTTGACGGAATGAATGGCAAATACCTCATTTGCATCAATGGGACTTCTATATGAAGTCTACCACATTTGTCTAAGTTATGGAGTTTGGAGCAACATCTCACGTTACTGTGTTAAAGCGGCACTTAAAAGGCCTTTGTTTGGTCTTACTGACTGCAGCATTGACGTAGAGTTAGTGGAACAGGGTTTAGAACAATCTTGCTACACAGGTTAGGATTTGTTTTGCCAACAATAGCTCTATAGATCAGGCTTGTAACCTCTCTTCCAATGGCATTATGAAATGACAGCGGCAGTTAGGGTCGCTTGAATGAGGTGATGTAGATGTTGAGTCGAACCATTCTTCACAGCTTGTCGTCTTATTGGCTTCATTGTAGACCCATTGGGTACTATGGCGTTGAAATGCGCAATTAAGAATGAGGTTAGGGGAATCCCGAAATTGAATGAGGGTGCCGAAATCTACTGATGGAGGTTGTAGAATGATATAACTATGACAGAGCGAAGCTCAATGGTGAGGGGACTTTTGAGTTGTCAGAAGATATTGAG
>JAMKCH010011450.1:0-27827 GCA_023653785.1 Ophioderma brevispina
AGTGTCAATTGAAATGGCTAGCATCTATTTAATTAATTTTAGTTCTTTGGGAAGTAAGTAAACGGCTACAAGTTTCCATTAGGATCGTTGCGAAAAGAAGAAAGGAAGGATTATGAATCAGTTATGGTTATGGACATTTGCTGTTTTTTGGCCAATTTGACCCGAGAATATGTAAATTGGAAAGGCTGGCACTCAATTCGGTCATTTGTGTTACCTTGGGATGTACACCATATGTTATGATGAAAATTTTGAGAAAAGAAGGCAATATGTTTTGATTACCTATTTTTGGGACTATTTTGGACCTTTTGGCATTGTTACCCCAAAATTAAAAAATTAGAATGGCAAAACACCCATACGCTATTGTATGTCCAATGAAGGATGCGAACACATGGTTGGATGTTTGTAACAACTTACGCCGTCAAAACTTTTTTTCTGAGCAATTTTTGCCTCAATGGCAGGCCGTCTATTACTTCGTTGTCGTTATGGATCACGGATTGGGTCTCCCGCGGCCTATAATTACTTTCACACCTGCATTTTTCGCCCACTGCAGGCTGAGAAAGACGATTAGAAGATCGAGAAGTTTGCTCACATCACCCGAGAGTGGAAGCTACGTTATGTTTAGAAACAAATCACGTGATACAAAAGCCCTATACCTGCAGTTAAATAGTGATAATAAAATTAAAAGTCGAATAAAAGCTCCATTTTAAAACTTAGTCATTATTAGGCCCTGGAAATGGACAATTACTAGTATGTAAGCACTTTGCTGTTATATTGCTGCATTGTATTGCCAAATTACGCCAAAATAATGCCCATTTTAAGCTTTTTCGTTCATGTATGATTTACCATCGAGTCATAGCGTCACAGTCTCAGACATTAACGTTCGTTTGGCATAAAATGTTCAAATTTGTCTCTCACACTCACTATATAACTATTTTGGCTCTTATATTGAACTTTAATTGACTCTCTTCAAAGACCAAAAAGGGTCATGAAATACAAGAAATAGTTTGTAAAAGAGCAAGCTTGTACCTTACAGCAGTGAGAAACCATTTTAAACTAGTTTTAAGCACCTATGTACAGAAAGGGTCAAATGTTTGAAGACAAAAAGAGTCGTTTTAACAAGCTCATAAGCTGAAACTTTTTATGGAGTTGCCGAGGGTATTATCTGGGATATGATATAGGCAATTTATCCAGTCGGACTAAGGTTAGCCGTATAAGATTTGATCCGTTCATATGTATTGCTGGATTAAAATATAATCTCATTAGGATGCAACGTGTGAACCTTTAGTATCATGGTTACACATTTTGATCCTATAGCCATATAAGGCTTTACATACGAACTACATGGCGATTGGCGCGGTATTCATGCGCCGAGCTGCTGAGTCCTATAACGTGAAAACTTTCATTTTATACTGTAGTTAAAGCTATACTCTATGATCTCTTTTAAGGGAGTACGATTTTTGATATTTTGTGAATTCCTGTGTGGTTAAAAAATGATTTTTTACTCTTAACCTTTGCCATAAAGGACAGCGGCCAACATTTTTTAAAATAGAGCCCTAATAAGAAAAAGTGTTAATGTGCATGTTGAATTTAAGAATTATTTAAAGTTTATGGACACTGTAAAAAGTTCGTTAAAACGGCCCCCGTTTTCCCGTTTCGTTGAACTGTCAACGTGCAAATAAACTGTAAAAATGTCGTTTTACATTGTGAGTGCAAATAACTGTAAAAAAGTTATAACTGTTGTGCGTCCAGGGGCTGCCAGTTTAAAACATGCTAAAAAGAGGATTCAGAGATTTCGTGGGAGGGCGCCCTCAAATTTGACAAAACAGATTTGTTATACGGAATAGTTATACTCCAAATGACAAGGCAAGTATGTTTTCTTATGAGGGAATTTTTGTATCACATCTCAATCTAAAGACGCGGAGGGGATGAGCGAACGAGGAGGTTATAATTTTGAATAATCAGTCCGTTTCTTGAATATTGTTAATAAGAAAGGGTAGATTTTCTTACAAATATTCCAGGGTACCATTGACTCTCTTCTTCTTTTTTTTTTTTGAACAGGAGATATCATGGTATATATTCAACTCGTTGAAGTAAACCGGTTAAGACTGTAAAAACCGGTCATGCTGAACGATTCGGCGTATGGACGGTCAGGAAACCATGGTATAGGTAAGAAAGATCATTTTCTAACATAGAATGCCTTTATATTGGAATTGTTGCATAATTTTATACTTTTTTAACAGAATGTTTTTCAAGGGACAGACAGTATATTTTTAAGGCACAATTTAGAATTGGGTAGCGGGGCCGTCGGTTACTAACTTAAGTCAATCAATATAAACATCGCTCGCCTACATATATGAAAATAATCACTCCAAAAGAGTGAAATCTTGAGGCTCCTCAAAAACATATGGTTTGTTTCCTGAAAAAAACAATCAACTTTCAGTTTATCTCTCTACAGTGGACGTTTTCAGCACCCGCAAGCACACCGTTTCTTTTCAGCTATCTACAGTAGGCGTATCCAGTACCCGCACGCACACAACCGTTTTCTTTTCAGCTATCTACAGTAGACGTGGTCAGTCCCGCACGCACCAACAATGTTCTTTTAAGCTATCACAGTAGACGTATCCAGTACCCGCACGCACACCGTTTCTTTCAGCGAGCTGAGGTAGACGTGTCAGTACCCGCACGAACACATTCTTTTCACGCTATCACAGTAGACGTATCCAGTACCCGCACGCACACCGTTTCTTTTCAGAATTAACAGTAGAACCGTATTCAGCACCCGCACGCATCCGTTCTTTTCAGTATCATAGTAGACGTATTCAGCATCCGCACGGCACAACCGTTTCTGTTCAGCTATTAAAGTACAAGTGTCAGTACCCGTACGCACACCGTTTCTTTTCCGAAATTACAGTAGACGTATTCAGTACAGCACGCATAACGTTTCTTTTAAGCTATCTACATGGACGTATCAGTACCCGCATGCACCCGTTTCTGTTTCAGCTATCTACGTAGACCGTATTCCCCCAGCACATCCGCCACGCACACCGTTCTCTTTTGGCTATCTACCAGTACATGTCTTCAGTACCCGTAACGCCACCTTTCTTCAGGATATCTACAGAGACGTTTCAGTACCCGCACACGCTACCGTTTCTTTTAGCTATCTACAGTAGACGTATTCAGTACCCGCACGCACACCACCGTGTTATCTTCAACTATCTACAGAGGTAGAAGTGGCGTAACCCAGCGGGGGGGCCAGGGGGCGCGAAGCCCCCCCCAAAACGGAACCCTGGCCCCACCCTTCCTGCCCCCCAAATGAACTGACTTTTGTACAGTGTCTATGGAGAAGGACCAAATTGCCCCCTCAAAAAATGTCTTGGCACCCCTTCTGACCCCCCCCATTTGCAAAGGTCTGGTTACGCCCCTGACAGTAGACGTATTTCAGAGTACCCGCATGACACAGTTTTTTTCAGCTATCTACAGTAGACCGTATTCAGTACCCCAGGGCCGCCGAGAGCAATGCGGGCCCGGGGAACATTGGAGTAACGGGCCCTTTGACCAATTCGTTTTCCAGAACCCCGGGGGGGGGGGGGGTTGCAGCGCGGAAGCCTTTGCAATATTCTCTTTCCAAAACACATTTCTCAAGAAATTTGACAAAGAGGTATGATAAACGGTTTTTTTTTTAAAAAGAAATATAGCTTGATGATTTAGTTTTTTCAAATAAAATATAACAAGGTTCATGAGAGAGTTTCATATATGAAGCGGCCCGGGTGATTCACGAAGCTCGAAACCCTTGCAATGTTCACTTTCCACAAACACATTTTCTCATGTTATATTTGATAGATTAGAAACAATTTGAATTGATATGTAGTCCACTTTATATTCATGACAACGGTTTTATAAAACAAAATTTTAATTGTTTTTGTGTATTAAATTTCTCAAACCAAAGAGAGGCCCTGCACTAAGTTTATAAACCGCGTAGTCGCGAAAAAGATTGGAAATTTGGTGGGTTTACTATATTTTCTCACCGCAAGTAAGTTATCATGTCGCAGCGAGGGAAAAGGGCCCCCTGTATTCACGGCCAATGCTCTCTATGTCTCTTTCTCTCTCGCTCTCCCTCCTCTTTCTCCACCACTCTTTCACTTTTCTCCACTCTCTGACTTTTGTAGCAACCGCAAGGGCTCGAAATTTTATTTTGTTATGGGCCTAGGACCCCGGGCCGGGGGTCAACTACCCCTTTGACCCCCCCCCTCGACAGTACTGCGTTACCCGCACCGCACCCGTTTCTTTTCAGCTATCTACCGTAGACGTATCAGCACCAGCACGCACACCGTTTCTTTTCAGCTATTACAGTATCCTAGTACCCGCACCACACCGTTTCTTTCGTATCGACAGTGATCTATTTCAGGACCCGCATCCACACCGTTTCTTTTCAGCTATCTTCAGTAGGAAGCGTATTCAGTACCCGCACGCACACCGTTTCTTTTCAGTATCTACAGTAGACGTATTCAGCCACCCGGATTACGCACACCGTTTATTTCGAAAGGTTGCTTCCGCTAAACGTCGTCGTTTATTTGTAAATGTCAGGCCAGGTATGTTAGGTAGTGTATCCAAGCATGCTTCTCCCATAGGGTCAGTTAGGGCAGCCACGCGACGCAAGTTCAAACTAGCACCTGTCTTTCCAATAAGATTTGCAATGTTCATGCACCAAATACCTTAAAAGCGACTCCCCAATATTTTAATAAACATTGATGACAAATTTATTTTATATACATATTAAAAAAGTATTGTTTATTAGCTTTGCAAAACCTTCAATCCCCATAGAATTCGGATTCCAATGACCGAGTTGTCCCTAAAAATTGAATAAATCTGGTTTTCTACTTGTAACACAGGACAGGTGTGAGAAAAAAAGAGCGAAGAAAAACAAAAGGCAAAGCCCTTGAAAACGTGTTTCTTCCCCGACGAAATGTCGCAACAAACATGTCCACTAAAATGCTCAACAATCCAGTTGCAGAAGCAATAGATATTTGTTAAACATAAAACAAATCATAAACATACACAGTTAATTGTGTGCAAACCAAGTCTCTCTGTGTTACAAGTAACAACACAGATTCATTCAATTAGGAACAACTCAGCTCATTTGGAACCCGAATTCTCAACCGGGGTTTGCTGTTGAAAAAGTAAAAAAAAAAAAAAACATAAGAACAAAAGCACTGAAATGTTTTATAAGTGTCCCCGCGGTGTCTTCAGAGAATCGATTCTTGTGCGAAATAGATGTATTTTGCAATCTCAAACAAGGAGTTTTTTATTTATATTCTATCTTGAAAAATGGGCTGATCTTTTCTAAAAAACGTCAGTTAATTCGCATGAACAATGTGAATAAATTTGGTATTATTCACAGTTTTTTTTTTGCTTGTTACGCCATATGGTGTAAAATGAAAAAATTATATTTTTTTCAGTTATCAAATTGCACATAAGGACTACAAGTGATATCTTAGGCACACGAATAATTTTTATACCATCGTGTCAGATGATACAAAGGGTTGGTAACCACTTTAGCTGGAGACGCTAATCGGGCGAATTGGCTTATATCGCCTTATGAAATGTTTCTCCTTTAATTGATTTTGGTTGTTTTGTTACACTGGACTAAGACGTCAAATGCAAGGAACATCGGCATGTCCTGCGTGTTGAATATCTACAAGAATGGACGGATCCGTAGCTACAAACCTACCACAGAACGCTGGTTCATGCCCACTTACATATATACGAAAATGGTATGCTCCAAAGTACATCGAGGAAATTATCTTCTCGGATTATAATCCAAGTTATTCTCTGCGCTCATCGTGAAAGTCTTCTAGTGTTGTCCAGGAAGAAAAGGATATGTATAAGAACCGGCTTTTGCCGTGCAGCTCCGTTGTGGAACAGCCTCCGGTGGATGTTAAAATCCACCAACTGTTTCCACTTTTTTTAAAACTAGATTGAAGGACTACTTTTTTTTTAATCAGATGAGTTAGTTTGGGTGGCAAATGGTCATATGCTAAACCTCTTTCTTTCATTTTTATAATTTAAATGTTAAAATTCATAGGTTTTATTAGTTTATATTGTATTTCATTTAATTATCAGATTAGACAACTGGATATTTTTGGTGTGTGGGGTTCTTAAAGTGTATTTCGTTTGGTTAGAGTGAAGAATTCAGTGATAAGTTAAGGTTGGAGTAATAGTTACTCAGCGGAGAAGTTAGGAATAAGTTTAGGAATGGCTTTGTACTTTCCGACGTTGAGAAGTGCATGGTTCCATTCGGCGCTGACAAAATACAAGACACAGACATGAAAGAGGACAATATCGAAGAATGCAGAAACATGTGAAGCGCAATACGTCCAAAGAAGTGAAAGAAGCCTTGTTTTTAAAAATCGTATCGCTCACACTTAATTACACCAATTTTCATGTCTGCATGCAATATCGCTTCATTGGTTAAAGTATACAGTCTCCTCACGGCAGGGATTGTGCATAACCCCCGACTGCCCTAACTGTGATCTCGTCTATCTAACAGTGTTGCGTAGGTGAACGAATAATGCGTAAGAAAACCGCAACAATTTGCAATACACAGTTTAATAGGGTTGATCAACTTGTTTTGTGTTGTTTGGTTGGTTGTTTTTATTATATTCAAGAACGAGGAATTTTGTTTACTGGTTTACACACGCGACATAGTTCCGGTTATTCACAATCCCTTCTTTTAATTGGGACAAAACTCTTGGATACTATTGTCCAGCAGCTTTAATGCAATCAGTGTTCTGAACCACCTAAGATAATGTTATTCGCGGGTTATCGCATAAAATACATGCATATGCCATTGCAACATCATTGAAAAAATCCCCATTTTCAATTCAATTTAAAAAGTTCGTTTACTTTTCATTGTATCATGCAGTACCGGTTTCAAGAGTAACAGGTGTATAACAAATGACTGGTATTATTTATGCAAATATACAAATATTCATTTCCCCTATTGTATATTGACTTAGGGGTGGAATAAAGTATTGTGCGGTCAAATTCTTGTCTTTCTTTTGTGAAAAGACCTGGAGGGTTCCTGCTATATACGCGTTGATAACTTTCAAGGTGTGCTGATTCAACAACGTTTAAGTCGGTGATCAATCGAAAAACGCGGTCTTTCCATTTCAAACCTCACCTTCAGTGATCAAGAAAGACACGTTGAAAATTCACAAGAGTCATCTTTTGTTAGCTAGAAACCAAGTTACTCCTTTATCTATATGAGGGATATAAGATCGTGTAAGGGAAGTATGGCAAGCTATTTGTGTAATAAATCTGGATAAATCAGTTTATCTAGATAACTCAGTTTTTCGATCGAACAACTGAGTTTTCATCTGATAACCAAGGTTTTTCCAGAAAAACTTAGTTTTCCGATTGAAAAAAAAATCAGTTTTTCGAAAAACTGGTTTTATCAATTTTGAAAAACCTAGCATTTTCCTTCGAAAAAACGACGTTATCGATAAACTCAGTTTTTCAATCGAAAAAACTGTTTTTTCTGGAGGAGGAACACATGTGTTTTTACGATCGATAAACTGATTTTATCTAGATAAACTCGTTTTATCAATGAAAAACTGGGGGGTTTATCGATAAACTCAGTTTCTGGAAAAAACGAGGTTTTTCGGGAAAAACTTGGGTTATCAGTTTGAAAAATTGAGTTTAGTCATAAAGCAGTTTTTCCGATGTGGAAAAACCTAGTTTTTCGATTGATAAATCAGTTATCGATTAAACTGAGTTTTTCGATCAAGTTTATCGGTTGAAAAAACTAGTTTTTCGAAAACTGAGTTTTTCGATCGAAAACTGATTTTATCGAGATAAACTGATTTTATCGGATTTATTACAAAAAGCCTGTGCGTTGGTCGTGTGCTCACGCCACGCCCAGGATATGTTTTGTACTCACGCATAAGAAGCTTGTGTAGGTGCCAATCCAGTCTATCCTGTAGCACTTCATTCATGGTCCAGGTCTTCAGATCCATGTAACAGGGTACTCTCTACACAGGCTCTAAAGAATTTCAGCTTGGTTGATTCGCGCCCAGATCAAGATTTGCCACAGGTGGTGTAGTGTATTGCAGGCATTCCAAACGTGTCCTTTGCGTGAAGGAAAGTCTTCTTGCGTCGGCAACATAGGCCCTAGATACTTGGAAGTCCTTGACCACACTCTTGATTGGTACATCTGTCGGTGATGCAGATAGGTTGATGATAGTCTTCCTCATGACAGGCATATATTCATCTTCTTGGCTTTAGATGTAGGCGATTGGTCTGCGGCATTCTCACGTGATGTTAGTAGATCTTGTGCACCACATATCCAATTCATCTTATGTTGCCCAAGCCGTGCACGATTTGCGGTCACTGTCATCGTCGTGTTGCGAGTGACCAAGTAGTCTCAGAGGTCAAATGTTGGAAGTTACCATGCCCAAAACAGGGGTCGTCGCCCATTTCTTTAACTACATTGATGTGATATTTAAGACATCCAGCAGGATTCAACCGACATCCCCAACTTAATGCTAAACAGGGACATTTGGCGCTAGATGGTGAACAACATCGGCTCTGCGGTCGTTAGATAGATAGACTAGATTTACAATAGCTTGCCATAGGAAGCGCCTTCAATTTTTCCAAATTTGAGATTTTTGTGGCCTGTTGCTATGCTCACCAACATGTTAAAGACCACCATGTGAATTAATAAATAACCTGTGAACAATTTTTATTTCATAATATGGATTAATAAAGGTCGGGTTACTTAAATGGGAAGTCCGTGATTCTTCACATCACATTTCCTTGGGACAAACGGAAATATTATTTTCAAATAGTTGATTCCGATAAAATGATCAATTGCTTGTATCATTCCAAATGGGGTTTGCATAAGTCACTGAGCTTGTTGATTTCTGTCCGATGACGGAGAAATAAAATACGAAATATCAAATTGTATTTCACCAGCAGGGGCAATCGAAGCTACTATTATACTGAAGAAAGCATTTTATAACCTCTACGAAATGCACAGTGGTGAGTGTCTACTGTCTACAACTGGTGGGATAGTATGCAATTGCACCACAATTGCATACGTATATGTTTCATTCGTGGAGGTATAATGCTTCTTAAGTAGATAGCAGGATTCGATTGCCCCTGACAGTTGAAAGGAATTTTAATTGTGCCTTATCTTTTTTCCTCGTTGAAGGGGGGGGGTTGAGTGGAAAATGAATAAAAAGGAGTATAATTATGAGCAAAAAGTAAATTATGAAATCATGCATGGGCAATCTATATGAGAACACATTAAATACTTTAGAACTGTGACCGGAACACATGTTTCCAAGTTTTTATTCCAAAACACCTACATAAGTCCAAGCGGGATTATATGGTTCCCATGCCACCCCTTTCCTTAAAACTAAATTTCTAACATGATTTTTAGAATCTTTACGACACCTTAAGAATGTTGCAGGTTACCCAAATCATATATGGTCCTACGGATTCCGTGTGGCGGCCAACCCCACATCGTCAATCTACACAGATCAATCAGATATTAAGTGGTTCGATTTAGTTTAAGTATCTCAAATGATTAGTTTCATCATAAGGAATGCAACCATATAGACTTTAGCATGTTTAGTTACAGAGGTCTGAGTTGAAAATGTGATAAAGGTAATTGAAAAACTGCTTGGGTCATTGTAAAGAGGGCCAGATTTCATGAATATTTTCCAATCTGTTGCACATCGGTGTCATAATATCGTGTTATATAAGCAGATGGGGGATGGCATAGAATACATGTTGACAGTGTTGCTTTCAGCAGTAGCACGGGAGACTTCAATCAGTTTGGGTTGCCTTTCAATATGAGCAATTAGTAGGCGGCCGAACCCGGTGGTTGTTTTAGCAAACATGAACTCAGTATGTATGGAGCAAAGGTGTGTCCATTTCGGACCTTATATTTAACAAGGGTTTAAACTTCAGATAAACGGGCCTGGGTCCAATTCTGGGGTTACATATCCTACCTAGAGTTAGCTGATAAATCCTAGCTGCAGATAATACAAACTATACAAACGGCATTTGATTTAAAAATAATCAATTTAAAAATTTTTGAAAATTTGCCAGTGCTGCTTTAATGCACTATTTGCAGCACTCAAGAATCGCGTTTCAGGGTCCCTGTCAGTCTGTATATACAGAGTAAATCACTCAACCTTTATAGTCAAGATGTGTCAAATGACTGCTCTAGTCCCCGGGGGTAATATTAACAATTTCCTGTACTCTGCACTATGACGGATGACGGCCTGATTCAAAACCATTTTTTCAAACAAAAAAAAATAGACTACTTCAAATTTGATGGCTGATTTTGTTTTCAAATTTGAAAAAAACAAAAAATTACTGCAAGGGTTGAGCACAAAACAAGGCCAGATGGAGTTAAACGCACCATCCAATGACAATCTGGACACTAGAATATTGCCACAGTCACACCGCGCTTGAGTTCCTACATACAGTATACGCAACACTATTGAGAGGACATGTACCTGGACCTAGTGTTCTTTGTATAGAATATTGGACCAATGGTTTATTGATCAAGCGATGGGCAAATACAGGATAAAATGGATTGTTTCTGTCTATTATATAATTTACGATAATTATTGAAACTGGCGGATGAAGATATGTATTTTTCAATGTTCAGGGTTGATCACAATTAGCCCAATAATAATTTATTGGTGAATGATAGAAGGTGGATTATATTGCTATAGAACTAGGCTGAGTAAACTAGCGCAAATTGGGTTAGGCCTATTGTGAGGAAGAATTGGGTTGTGTAGCACGATTTATGGAGAGCGGTATTCGGTGCTCATTTTAACCTTTCCAACCCCCCACTCTCTTCCATCAGTAGAGCTTTGATGAATTCCGGTGAATCCATGTGTTTGTGATGCTACAGGGCCAGTCGCGTCGTAAACCAGTGGGGGTGGGGGACAAGTTCCTCCAGGCCACCAAACAATCGTGGAGGGAGGAAAGAAAATGGGAAGGATAAAAAGGAGGAGGAGGAGAAAAAAGATAAAGAAAAAGTGGGAAAGAGGGAAGAAGTATAAGATGAAAGACGAGAAGAGGGGTGAATTAAGCTAGGAAATCCCCCCCCCCCCCCCGCGATGCGACGCCAGCTGGAAAAAACAAAATGGATTTTTAATATTATTGTACAGAAGAACTCGGGAACTCTTGAGTACCCCCCCCCCCCCCCCCCCACCCCGACGGCCCTGATGGTAACGCCCCGGGCGGGCTTTAACTGATATAAATGCTAGTGGGTTTATATTGCGCATTGTTGGTAAGCAGTCCCCCGGACTTCGGAAGGGGACCCCAGGTACTAATTCTAACTCGAAGGAATTCACGCTGACTTTCCATTTTAAAAATCTGGGGTGCGACTATACAATTAAACAGACTGCTCAAAACCACTTATGACCCTTAACAGTTCTTTAGATCATTGAGTCCTATGGACAAACATTTTTCTAGAACTCTTATTCGAACTATAGTTCTTTAAGCGCCTTTTTTTGGTTTCAGAAAGGATCTCTTAGATTCCAAGATCCTCAATAAACTCAGGGGTTCTTTGGATCATACAAGATCACCTATAATCCCCAAATGTCTGCAAAAATTGCTGTACAGTCAATCCCGATAGGATTGTACACTGCAAGTGAATAGCTATCCGGTCTTTGCCCTGGTTACTACTTTTCGGTACTAATTTTCGGTGTTTTTATTTAAGACATGTATTCATAATAAATAATAATAAAAATTTAACCTTACTCGTCCAAAAGGTAGAGACGCAGATGTCTACCCCAAATGAGCAACTATATACAACCTGCAGAACTCAAGATAACACTCTACAAGGTGGTCAATTTCCTAGGAGAGGCCGTGGAACATTGAGTGGCTTCAGCTCCAACCAGCAGAAGAAACACTGAATCATGACCAGTATTACAAGTTCTGACGACCACTGGCCTGAACTTTTTGACAGCTGTACACGCGTCACGCCTCGACGATTTTGCTATCCAAACAGCCAAAAATTTGATTTACCCGATTAGACTTAAAATCTCTCTCTTTCTCTCTTTTTAACGGAAACGGCCACAATTTTACTATTATAATAAGTGTTTTCTCACCCTATAGAATAAGTATTAAAGGTTACGAAATTCCTTTTATTTATATATTCATTGTTCTTTTCACAGGGTCATGCACACGATTTTATGCTCCCTGGATTCCAATGTATATCACATTGTAGGTGTTTTTGTATTTGAGTGGTAAGGGAAAACTCGAAGTAAATAAACAATTACTAACCTGTCTATACACTCTGGCACTCTCGTTATGAATCACCACGTTTAACGGGAGTTTTCGCAAGTTGAAATTACTTTTAAAATGTTCACGCGATGATTTGACATTTAAATCAGGGCCGTACGCAGGGTTTATGGGTGTGCGGGACATCGAAAAAGTGGATTTTTTTAGCGTGTAAAAGTGGACCTAACCCACCTAAAATTGTCCTTTTTTGGACTATTTGAACATATGTATCACCAAAAAGTGGACTTTCTTGTCAAATTATAAACAAAATTAGCAAAAAGTGGACATTGTGTCCCTTTTGTGGCATTAGGAGAGGGGTTTTCTTTACCGGCCGGTTTTAAACTAAACAACATTGGTTTAAGTTCACACTGGGTTATTTTTGTTGGTTTTAAAAACCTTCCATTCAATGTAATAAAATTAATGCATTTCATGACTATTAAAATAGCATGCAAGATGCATTTAAATGAATCCAAACAGCCCTAGTCTTAGGTCAGTGGTTTTTGAGATTACATTTCGGGAAAGCCATCTCAAAAACCCACTGACTTATGTGTTATTACGTACGTACTATAGGCCTACAGAATCTACCATATAAGCTCAATAGTGTGCATGTGAGCGTACTGTCTACTGGATAAATCCACAGTCGTAGTCTGTGACAGGTTCTCACGGCTACGGTTCATGGATATATTTTTGGTTTAGATGTTGCCCAGAGGGTGTATTGAACCAATCCCACAATGCAACAATTTTGGGAAATTTTGCCGCATCTCAATATAGGGTCACGTGATCCCACAAAAAATGAAAACCATGACTTTTACACAAAGCTCTATGCCTTTTTTCATTACGCTCTTATCTTGAAATGCTTTGTGGTCCTCATGTTTTATCCTTCACATGGAAGCATATCACAAAAAAAATATCTGATTATTAAATCGGCCCAGCCGTTTGGGTAGAATAAGCAAAAATGTGTACTAAATTGACGCATATAGACATAGGGTGTTATAACATATGGTGTACCACACTTGTGAGACGTTTTTGTTCACAAAATCAAAAGGAACTATTTCCTGGGCCTAACATTTTACTGGGGTATAATGAGAAAAATATGAACTTTCTTCTGATTACCAAAATCTCTATTTTGATGGAATAAAGTGGAGGCACGAGGTTGTCGATCGGGTCACCCACCTTTAAAGGTGCAACGAGAGATTTTGAGGCACCCAAATATTGTGTCATAATAGTAATTTCGTATAGATTAGCCACTCAAAAGATTTCTTACCTTGTATTAGGCTACAGAAATGTCTTAAAAGAGAGAAAAAAGGTGATTTTGATTTGCTTATATTTCAATATAAAACATAGGCTGAATTTCGTATTTGCTCCTATACGAAATTAGAAATTTCACAATTTTTGTACCAAAGAAACATTTCTCAGCTTAATCCTTTCAGATAGTGATATTTTTGATGGAAAGCTTTGCATCTGGGAAAAAATCAGTACTTTCGATTTTTTAAGGGACACCTGATATGTGAAATCTCTCGTTGCACCTTTAAACTTCTTGAAGACTTTTATCCCCAAGTACTGACATGTGTTTGGGTACAGTATAGTGGCACAATGCATTATGGGGTTGGTTCAAAACACCCACCCTCTGCATGTTGCAAAAGTCTGAAATATCCTTGTTGGGAAAACCTTGTAGTATACATTATGATAACAAAAGACAAAGATGGTTTCCTGTAGTGTTACAACGAAGGTTTGAACACGCGAGTTAATGGGCAATTTAATTATTTTATGTTGTTGTCGTGCCGGTTGTCGTGTCATCTGTTCGATTTGAGTTTGTAATTACATACAAAATTTGTGTTGCATAAAGACACTATCAGTGATTGAAAATATTTGAAAATTTGCAGGAATAGGCTAAAAGAGAAGGATAAAAAAAATAAAAAAAATAAAAAAAATAAAAAAAATAAAAAATTGACGAAAAGGAAGAGAAAACGGCAGTGTTCCCCCCAAAATACGATTCCCCATTCAATTACGGTGTGTAAGTGTCGAACGCGACAGTAATGACTAAAATTTCCGGATTTGTCCTTATCAGGTTGCTTTGGTCTTATCATTTGCAGGGTATGTTAGGATACCTGTACTTGCTACATACATGCAAAATCTGTTTTTTTGATGATTTTTTTTGCATTTCTGATTAGCAAATCACTGATAGTTGTCTTTAAGGGTGATTTGTTAAAAATCAGATCTTGATAGTATTGCAACAAGTACTTGGTATCCTAACTAACCTGCAAAATAATAGACTGAAAGCAACATGCAAAACAATGGTGCGCCCCGGCAGGCGGGAGTGCCCATCTCTCTGTCACTGAAGTCCGGTAAGCATGGTCCAACGTATGGTCTGACGTAAAAATTGAGTATGGAACACAATTTTTTCTCCTGAAAGTGATAGATAAGGGTGTAGAATAAGAATCTGCAGGGTGCACCTGGGCATCCTTGAGCATTTTGAGAATCCCAGATGGCGTCGCATAAATGGTAATTATCTATTCAACCCTATATTAGCAAATATGGAAGTTACTAGAAGATACTATAGGACACAATGAACAAGTGCATTTCACTTGTAACATTGAGTCATACTCAAATTCAAAATGGAAGCCAAATCTAATACTTTTACATATGCCTATATAACAGCACATACCTGCGATAAAAAAAATAAACATGAAGTACTTAGATTATGGTGTTAGACAAAATAAAGTGATATCTGGATACTTTTAAAGTTTGTAACATGACGTCAATCAATTATGGCAGCCAAACACGTTAATATCTTCAAAAAACCCTGACACAAATGTCTAATATAACCTTCAAGTATAAATTATTGTGTACAGTTGAAAGGAAACAATAGGAAAATGTACCATGATCATAACCAAGTGCTCCCAGGAATCGGATAAATAAAAATGGGTCAAAATTATAAAATTGGTGCAATATATGTGAAAAAATGTAATTTCCTATGGTATTTTTGGACAACTTTGCACCATAATTGTTTTATTGCGATTTTGGGCGCATTTAAAACAAATTGAAATGTTGCAAGTGGCGTAACCAGACCTTGACAAATGGGGGGCTGAAGGGGTACCAAGACTTTTTTTGAGGGGGGCAAATTTGGGTCCTTTCTCCATAGACATGTACAAAAGGTCAGTTCATTTTGGGGGGCGGAAGGGGGGGGGGGCAAGGGTTTTGTTTGGGGGCTCTCGCCCCCCTGCCCCCCCCCCCCACGTGGTTCGCCACTGAATGATGTTATAATTGGTTAGGATCTCAAAGTACATTTTTCTAATGTCATTGACAACATTGAATTCGATTTGAGGGCTGTTGTAATACTTAGAAAATTTTGTACAAGTATTTTTTAAGATGTCTCGTTTTTGGGCTTGCCATAGTGTGACGTCATGTACACCAATTTTAAACGTATCAGAAAGGACATTTTTTAATTGGTTAGCAACATAACCCTAAGACTTCTTCGTATATTTTCTCGCAGGTATTTGCGTGTTATATGGTATATTTAAAATTTTGGATTTGGCTTCCATTTTGAATTTGAAGTATGACTTTAATGTTACAAGTTGCCATACACTTGTTTCATTGGATCCTATGTCATGTATATCTTAGTAACTCCATAGTTTGATATATAGGGTTGAATAGATAATTATCATTATGGTTTTTTTTTTTTGCGACGACATCTGGATTCCTCAAAATGATCAAGGATGCCCAGGTGGCCACCCGGAGAGTCTTATTCTACACACCCTAATCTCTCATTTTCAGCAAAAAAAATTGTGTCAATAACTCAACTTACGGTCACATGAAGGGTTCTACCTGACTAGACTCCCTCATATTAATGTTGCTGTGGGAGGGTTCGCCGCTCCTCCCGCACACTGTGCGAACCCCCCACAGCAACATGAGTCTGTTTTGCATTCCAAGCATATGCCGGCTACCCCATTTTATACGGCCGGGGTGGAGAGAGGCAGCGAGGGTAAGTGCCTTGCCCAAGTGACACAACACATTGGCAACAGGAGGCTCGAACCCACAAAATTAATAATAAGGACAAAATAGGCCAAAGCCGAGTTTAGCTTCGGAACAAATCCATCAACACTTCCAAACATGCCGAAATATTAATAACCGAATCCTTTCCCCCGTGTGTGTGGAACCCAAACATTTTCCCAGTTGTGTAAATAATAGGCATTCATAAGCCTGGCAATTAATTTGTGACAATTGCCGGTTGAGGAAACATAATTATTTTATAAAGGAGCCTAAACACCTGTATACAAGAAGGTCTGGGTGCAAAGCTGTCTTTTATCTGTGCTTTGAAAATATTCGATATAGTCGTTCAGGGCTGTAGCTCAATTTGAGTACTTACTGTAAAAAAAGTGCCGATAATGCAAATGAATATCGTTGTAAGAACAAATTTTTAGTCTGAGAGACATTCACATTTATTGACACTTTGTACAGATTAAATTAAAACAAGACGAGTGATATAGGATTAAATGTCTATAAATTACGATTTTTTTTTAACCCATACCCCCATCCTCCGCAAGTTCAACCTTCTAACCCTCTCTAAATAGAGCAGGGAGAATAGGGTCCTATATGGCTCGCCTACATCTTAAGGTTTGGAACTTTGGTAGTAGTATACAAGAAGACGGTTTGACACAATTCCAACCACCTCAATGGTCAGACATAGTGGGGTGCCATCCGGCTGAATTCACCAAATGTGCAGATTAAGTGTCGCTTTTGAAATTATACTTAATCAAGCTGGTACAGACGTACAAAAAGATTTGGGTAGGTTTTGGGTGATGCCCCCCAGTATGGCGGATCAATTATGACATCATTTGGATGGTCGGATTTGTCTATAGAGGAGGAGCAGAATATCATAGGGGCCTTATTTAAGGAGTTCGTTTACCTCCCACTACAGAAAAGGTTTGACACATTTGGTAGTTAGTATGGACCCTCTACATCAATGCTAGGTAGGTAGTACTCTCAAAATGTGGTATCACTTTTTCAATAGGGGGCAATTTAAGTTTACACAGGGGTCAAATTTTTAAAATGCCCCAATCCTGTTGAAATGTATGCCATATTGTCCATCTAATCATAAGGATTCCAAAAATGTATAGTTTGTACCACCTACGACCATTGGTTTTGGAGTTATAGGGTAAAAATGACAAAAATGGTAAAAAAGGTCAATCTCAATGTGTACAGGGGTCAACATTAAAAGTTACTCTGTTTATATTTTAAATACTTGCAAATTATTGCCTGAGGTAAGACGACTCCTAAAAAGTATAGTTTTGATTATGTTAAATGTTTACTTACGGAGATATGGGTCAAAAAAGGTCAACACCAATTGGATCATGTTGCCCTATGACCTATTTTGTTCCTTTAACATGGTATTCCTTATTCCTTATTTTGACACATTAAGCTAGATGAACAACTTCTTTCAAATTTTACCAAAATTGGAGCAACTTCTGATTTTGACCCCTGTACAAATAGAAATCGACCTTTTTACCATTTTAGCCATTTTTACCCTATAACTCCCAAACCAATGGTCATAGATGGTACAAACTATACATTTTTGGAATCCTTATGACTAGACGGACAAAATGGCATACATTTCAACATGATTGGAGCATTTTAAAAATTTGACCCCTGTGTAAACTTAAATTGACCCCTATTGAAAAAGTGATACCACAATTTGATTGTACTACCTACCTAGCATTGATGTAGAGGGCCCATACTAACTACCAAAGGTGTCAAACCTTTTCTGTAGTGAGGGGTAAACGATGATGTTTGACCTGGGTCCCAGCTCCTCCTCTAGTATGAATCCACTATATCAATGCAAGGTAGTTAGTGGTCTAAAATTGTGGTATCACTTTTTCAATAGGGACCAATTTAAAGCTACAGGGGTTAAACTTTTAAACTACTCCAAACATGTTGAAAGTTTTTCCATATTGTCTGTCTAGTCATAAGGATTCCAAAAACGTATAGTTTGTACCACTTACGACCATTGGTTTGGGAGTTATGCAGTAAAAAGGACTAATGGTAAAAAAGGCCAATCTCAATTTGTTCAGGTCAACATTGTAAGTTACTTTGATTATATTTGAAATACTTGCAAGTATTTGAAATACTTACCGAGATAAAGGTCAAAGAAGGTCAATGCCAGTTGGATTATGTTACTCTGTAACCTATTTTGTCACAACATGATAACTATATGAATTGCAGACGCTAAACTATTCCTTATTTTGACACATTAAGATAGATTAACTTATTTTGTCATTACCAAAATTGGAGCAGCTTCTGATGTTGACCCCTGTACAAATGGAAATTGACTTTTTTTACAAGTTTAGCCATTTATACCCTATAGCTCCAAAACCAATGACCATAGACGGTACAAACCATATATCTTTGGAATCCTTATTAGTCCAGTTATTTTATGATCTGACCCAAAACAGATTGCAAAAGAATTTTTTTTATGTTAATATACTTTGAAGTTGTCCAACTATATTAAAATTAACCTAGTGGAACATGTAGAAATAAGGGGCAACGTATTGGGCTACTCCTGTGTTTAAAAAGGGTATAAGTTTGACTATGAGTTATAATTTTAGTACAATAGGCACATAACAGTTCAAGGTCATCTTTGGGTAAAATTTAAAAATGGTCCGATTTTGATCGAAGTGGGTGTAAATTGTTCATTTTGTCATAGATAGGTAATTGTAAATAGGGGCATTCTGTGCCATTTCATCAGGACGTTTTGCCATATCACACAGATTTTACTCAAACTTGGTGGATAGATTCAACCTATGATAGTTTATGCTAATATCATAAGGATAATATTTTGACTTCATTAGCCTAACTTGCGTATATGTCAATCTGTCTTTAACAATTGTATTTTAATTTTAATATCTTATATTGTATATACTTTGTTTTGTTAAATCCCCGAAGATGTGGTGAGAATAAATGAAAGGAAAAAAAAAAAAATGAAATGGTAAAAAAAGGTAAAAAATTAAAAATTCAAATTCACGTACGTTGCGGAGTTACAGAAGCTCAAGTTCTTAGTCTGTAAAAATGGCCAATTTAAGTGAACAAAGAATATGTAGTGCCAGGCACCATATCTCAAAATACATGGATTTATTTAGACCTCATTTTTGCTGTGGCATATATTCTTGATATAGAAAAGGTTTATGGGAAAATACAAATCAATAAATATCCGGATTTAGTATTAACAGGGGGGTCAAAAATTACCCCTCAATTGTTGTTTGTGTTGCAATCATTTTTGCAATTTTCAAAGGCAGGCGCTGTAATAAATTTCCATCCAATTATATTATCAATGTAAAAAAATAAGATCAAACAACCCCCTCCTTGAAGGGACAGACCAGACTCCAAGGGTCCAGCCAGAAATTGGCCTAAAAAAGGCCACCATTCAAGGAGCCAAAATTCAGTGGTGGCCGTGGAGGTGATACAATTTTCTAAGTTGTGCTTATGAAAGATGAGACTGAATGTTTCTCAAAGAAGAAAAAAAAATCATAGGCTATATATTTGATGTTTACCTGGAAATCAATTGCATTATTAAAAATTACGACATGGCCTAAACAATATTAGCATACTTTCCTTCTGCTTGATTTACCATCTGCATACAATATGCTTATTTTTCATATTTTTCCAAGCTGCCTGCTATCTAGGTTACTCCTTTCCGAATTGGAACAAAATTGAAAGGTATCTTCAGGATTATTAAGGTGGGGGGGGGGGGCAAGAATGGCCTGTGCAAATTTCTTCATTTGGTGATAGGGGGTAGTCTATATGCAATTCAGGTATGTGTGTATGTTATCGGATTTTTTTTTCGTTCAAAATGATTGTGTACATACATGTTTTGCAATTTAGAAGTTGTTAACAATAAATTACATTCCTTCTCTTTGCAGATTTGCGGGATTGTCAAATTAAAAGTTTAGGGCCTTGATAAACGGACCCAAATGTGCATTAAATGTGTCGCATGACAAAGTAACCATGTTTGAAATATGCCGGCTTTGCTTTAAAGCCACTATCAGCGATTTTTTTCAAAAGTAACAAATCGCGCCCCTTATTTTCCATTATAAAAGTTGCTTTTGTGATCGTAGAGTAAGCTTAACGCGCCGTATTTGTCAAGAATGAAGATATTATGTTTTGTTATAAAGTCGGGATCCGACTCTTTTTATGAGGGCGAAACGCTATTCATATGCTTTGGTAGTTCAGTTCATGGTTCGCTCCTTGGAGCCGGGTCACTGCAAACTATTGCTGACCCCTGGGGTGAAAATTCTGTCACGAGAAAAGGACTGGGTTAACACAAACGGGGTAACAACTTGTTCACGAGACCAGGGACTGGGTTAACAAAAACCGTGTGTGTGTTTTGTGTGTGTTACTGATGCTGCCCCACGCGCTGCCACCGCGCCATCAGTATCTTTGGTGCTTAGCCATTAGATATATGGGGAAAAACTCTGGGTTCGTCGGACAGGTAGACACCAGCGCAGTGGGCCTCTTTCATGACTCCCTTTCAGTCTGAACACTCGAACGTCACTCTGTCACGGCGCTCCTCATTCTCCCATAAACCAACGCATAAACCGTGTAAGCTGTGCCAGTTTATATATAGTGTTAGACATTTTGTTACTTTTAACTAGTTGTTTAGGTTCGACCACACAAATTGCAGAACTTTGTAGGGATGATAGAAACGGGATGTAAAAGGAGAAGGTATATGATTTGAATAAATATGCAATATATCGGAAATCTGAAGAAAATGTTTAAAACATTTGAATTCTTAAGTGATGCGAGAGAATCTTTTAGCAGGTAGAGAGTGTTTTGAAGAAGGCATAAAATCTGCGTAAGTTGTTTGAGCTCCGGGTTACTATTTCGCGAAATGGTTTCAACCAGTTCAAGTGGCTATATGTTCCTGTTCTCGGCTTCCTTACTTGGTGCAGGGTGTAATTTTTAATTAGTGAACTGGTGAGGGTATGTAGGCATACTTTTTAGGTTTGACTTCTTCTACTGTCGTAAATATATTATATAAAACCTGTATATAAATAAGGGAATATAGGGATATGTGTAATGGAGAATACGTATGATGTATTTTGAAGAAGACATCTTGCTTGGGTTTAGCCGTTGCGACCCCCTAAAGCTAAATGGAAAAATCGCACATCTTACTCATAGCTCGTTTGCGAAGATGTCCCGTTTGAATCTAAATCCAATATCCCATAATACATATGTTAAATTGTCCAAATAACGCTGGTATATTTTAAAGCTTGTACTTCATCATGCTGGACATGAATGGGGTCTTAAAATACCTCATCTACTGCGTTTAATGGGACATGGTGAAATCGATCACGTGATCTAATCTCCAAGATTATCAAATAATGAATTTTGTTTTAATTTTATTATTTTTTTGTGAATGGTTCACTATACATTGTGTCAAGTTATCCAATAACATTGGTAACATTGGGTGACATAACGATGTGTACACGCCAATCTGATAACCTTATCTTACGTTTTGTGGATTATGTGAATGCATTTAATCGCTTTTCATCTTCCATATGTGGGCACTTTGAAGCACTCAAAGTGTGCTTTCTGTGCTATGTTTGTTTATGCGATGCTCGACTAATTGACAATTTTAGGCCGTACGTCTAACTAATATAAAAAAAATAAATAATTTGCTGTTGCTATGGACAAGTTGTATGTTAACCAAGAAAATGTTGTAAATGGAAAAAATTACCAATTGATATCTTAACAGAATTAGCTTATTTGTTAGGTATTTGGATGCATGACTGCGATTGAAAATGTTGAGCTGAAGAATGAAACAAAGCTATAACTGATAATTTTGGTCATTTTGGATAAATGATGGGCCTTTTAAGTTCACAAAACAGTTGTTTTGAGTCAGTAAATGGACACATATAAATTTCCCACCCTTTTTCATATTTTCTTCAACTTATGAAACGTCATAGGACTTTCAATATTGGCAAATTGTTGGTACACACGACTCAATTTGATACCAATAGAAATAAGTAACTCTAGCTATCGCGTGGTACATAACTTATGGAATTAAATGCCCAGTAGGGAAATCGCGGGGGGGCCGTTCGGGAATTTGATCCAGGTTGTGATTCAATAATGTATTATTTAATCATCTTTACTTGTATATTTTCCAAGAGTTTTAATTAATTCTCTTAAGAGTATACTTAATATTTACGATATTTTTGTTGACAGCATGTCCGTATAATATTGGTGAATTTTACAATATCTTTAATAGTTACTGTGTCCCCGAGACCCCGGTTGAAGTACAAGTAAGTTCATAATGTCTCCTTTGGGTACTGTTTTGCCTCAAAAGCTCAATTTTTAAGCCAAATTTCGACTCCCAATCCGGCAAAATTTCACAAAATTTCAGTTCCTAAGACCCTACCTTGGGGACACAAATTAAAGTTCCCAAGCACCCAAAGTTCGGAAATCGGGCCACGCACATCCCCGCCTGAAAAAAAAAAAAACAAGAGCCACTCCTACCGGCGCATCGATCTGCATTTACTGTCATGCACAAAAGCCCCCCCCCCCCCCCGCCTCCATGATTCCTTGGAGATTTTGGCCCGAAATCATGAAATTGCTCCAGGAGCATATCTTTTCAACTTCAACTCGTGCCATATGGCGCTATTCATTATTTATCTGTGCGCTTTATTATTCGCGTTAATGTTTATATTGCAGTATTAAAAAAGAACGACTTCCTGCCGGCTCGGATTGCGGGGCGTGTGTCTGTGGGCGCTCGTCTTGTTGTCTAACGTCGTGTTCGAATCCCACTCCAGGAACAAAATTTAGTTTATATTGATTTTATTGTATTTTAAGAAGTTGGAAGATTGGAATCAATAAAACCTCGCTGGATAAAAAACCCAGAGTTGTGGATGAAGTGAAAAATATTATTGACACTGCCATATGAGATAATAAGCCTGGTCATGGTCCTGGAGCTTGATTTCGTGCCAGAAGCTCCGAGTGCCCCCGCCATCGCCAAAGACGCCCGAATAAGGTTCCGAAGGAACCAACCAAACCCCCTCCGTAAAAGCGAAAGCCGAGAACGCAAAATTCTAGTTTAGGTGTAGAAACAGTCCATAAATGCATCTTCACGACGGCTCTAAAATGCTTAAGTATCTGATTTTTTAACAAAAAAAAATATAAGGTGTTGGTAACTTAGAGACAAATGGGCATTTTGATTTTGGAAAAAAATTACTGACTGTGGCTTTAACCTCCCTTCCGGAACCTACCCTTCAGAATTATCATTAATTTGTGAGTGCCTCTGCCCCGCAGTGATACCGACCAACATGCCTGACCCCCTATTACTGAGATGAATTTCATATTATCCTTTCTGTTACCTTATTTGGAATGAAAAATCTACATGATATGATTTACACATAATAACAAATATTGACTGCTTAATAGTGTGGATAGTACACAAGCTATTTAATTCCTAATAGATGCAATAGTAAAAAGATCTCATGAGGGTCCAAATTTTTGACTTTTCCATTCTCCATTTCCTGATTGGAATGGAACATTAAAAATTGACCGAATATATATTTTTTAGTATTTTCGAATATATTTTAATATCATTATATCCCTGGAGGGGGGCACTCCACTTTTTTTTTTTCAAGGTAGGGATGTGTTCGGGCCCCGATTCAGCGAACTTTGGGGCTTTGAAACTGATTTTGTCTCTAAAGTAAGGGCTTGGAAACTGAAATTTGGGAATTTGCAGCTTGGGAGCTAATTTGCTAAAATTCAAGCTTCTGGAGGCCAATTTTCTGTTCTGAAAAGGGGACCTTAAAGGGACTGCACATTTCACAAAATATTCAATGTTACAATTGGCTCCAAATGAATGAGTCTAGGCCATTGGAAGAACAATATATAATTTAACACATAAACTAAACAGACCCCAAAAAATAGGGACATGATAAGAGGATACAGACATCCAGGTTAATTTGTAGGCCAAACTTTTAAGTTTTCCATAACTTTATCAACAGAATGGTAATTACATGAAATTTTTGACTCGTACTCACTGATATTAAAACCACTACGTTATAGACCGGTCAACAGTGTGCATAGTCGTGGGAAACATCCATACGGCGTGCGTGTTCTTGTGTTAAACGCCATTTTCGTCGTATGCTGAATTTAACGTCGCCGCCGACGTTAAATTACAAAATCGTTCTGTTTACTCATAAGGAAGCTGATTTGGTCTTAATCATTTCGGATGAGGGCTTTTGTATATAAAAGCTTTACAACCATGAAAAAAAAAAAAAAAAAAAAAAAAAAAAAAAAAAAAAAAAAAAAAAAAAAAAAAAAAAAAAAAAAAAAAAAAAAAAAAAAAAAAAAAAAAAAAAAAGGGGTCTTTTAAAGGGCCGCACATACCCGTACCTCTTTTCAATGTCAATAACCCCCCCCCCCCCCCGGGCATTATATCACATGGTTTCTTTTCATGTCATGTGATACGAAAAAACTTCAAATGGCTCAAATCCCTGCAAATCATGAGCTATCATGATCTAATTTATCACGACTTAAATCAGGTGTGATCATGGTATTTCGCAGTGTCAAAATTTAGGATTTCTTGGCCGCCACTGCCTACTTTTACCGATAGCCAGCCTCTTACACATAACTGTTTTCTTCCAAACCAATTCATTAAACGTTTATGGCCAATAAAATAATTTGAGAGTGAGACTGAGAGTGTACATCATGGAGGATTGCTTGTACCATGAAACTGAAATCGGGGAGCTAACTTGCTGACTTATTGAAGATATTCCAGAATTACTTATCATGCTTATGTTAGATCTATTCTGAACTAGTTTACAATGGATCTTGATGCAGCAACTAAAGACAAGGTTATCGGATCCGGCTATGCTCCTTTTGCAAACACAGGAGCAGCACAGCCCCCGCTGTCGCTTTCCGATGCCATACACAGTTTACAGCCATACGAGAAAATCGTTCAAATTGTGGAAGATAATCCTGATAGTGTCAATAATAAAGGTGAGTTTGACACTTTTGCATCAAATTCGTTGCACATGAATATGTAAAGTATCGAAACAGGATTAGATAAAGGTTACAGTGTTTAGGAAAAGTGCAAAATTCAACAGCGTTTGTGAGGTACACAAGCCGTTGCCAATGTCGGCAGGACACGGAAGTGGGTGGGATGGGAGTTTTGTATTCATTGCAGATTGATGTAAACACGAAGTTCCGAATTCGTCAGCCAGCCTTGCACAGACAGTGCCACAGCTGAACCAGAATCAGAACAAGGCAAAGCCTGAAAGCATGAAAAAGTAGCACTAGTTCTGCTAAGCATAACTTCACATTATGTCTTTAAAGGTGGTTGGGGATGAATTTAGATTTTAGTATTCTGCCACAACTTAAAATTCGGAACCTTTAAAGCCATAAAGGTGCAACGAGAGATTTCACATATCGGGTGTCCTTAAAAATCAAAAGTACTGATTTTTGCCCTGATGTAAAGCTTTCCATCAAAAATATCCCCATCTTAAAGGATTAAGTCGAGAAATGATTCTTTGGTACAAAAATTTTGAATTTTTTAATTTCGTATAGGAGCAAATACAGGAAAGAATTTAGTATTCTGCCACAGGCTACGAATTCGGCAACGTTAACGGAATAAACCGCATGTTAAAGGTGCCGAATTTTAAGTGTGGCAGAATACTAAATTCATCCCCAAATACAAAATTCAGCCTATGTTTTACATTGAAATACAAGCAAATCCAAATCGCCCTTTTCTCTCTTTTAGGACATTTCTGTATCGAAATACAAGGCAAGAAATCTATTTAGTGTCTAATCTATATGAAATTACTATTATGACACAATATTTGGGTGCCTCAAAATCTCTCGTTGCACCTTTAACATGCGGTTTATTCCGTTAACGTTGCCGAATTCGTAGCCTGTGGCAGAATACTAAATTCTTTCCGGTGGTTGTTCCGATTTATGTGTATTGTGTTCTCTACTTGATATGAGAGCCTGGGCGCACTTGCACATACACCCCATTACACCCATCGAATGTGTCTCTTCAGCTTTGCTCAGTACAAACCCTCAGACACACAAGGACAGACATAGGATTGCACAGCAGCATGTTTTGTTGACATCATTTTACTGTTTACTTTCATTTGACAGGAGTAGCACTACTTGAATACAAGGACTGTAATTACTGGACAATAAGTTATATAACAAGATTTAGATCACTGAATTGAGAGATGGTCACTCATCCACGCCATTTCACACCTTATGAATAGCTTTATCAACAACCCTCACAATGGGCATGACAAACCATTTTTCCTTGATTTTATGATAATTAGCAAGTGTAGTTCAGTACGAATGTGACATTTGAATTAGTCGTCACAAATAAAAGAGGTTTAGGTAAGTTGTAACGCATACTCACTATTTTGAGGCAGCTTACAGATGTACACAAACACACTTCAGGGCCATGTGCGGACTGTGTGTTGTGCTTTTCAATACCCGTCTTCCATGGGTGACAGTAGGACCCATGGATTCGATCCATGTAAAACCAGACCGTCATTTAGGAGGAGAAGCTATAGCTCGGAGCTCAACGCCTCCTGAGCAGTCTTTCAGGAGCTCCATAAATGAGGGCCCCTCCTTATAACTTGAAAGGCCTGTGCTTGTGTTATGAGATGTAACTAACTGAGCTCCTTGTTAGCTCCTAAATAATCCAGGAGAGTTATTCACAGAGATCCTCTTATTTTCATAAATGAAGGCCTGTAACACCCATCAAATTCAAGTACTTGGGAACAAACTTGCGGTTTTGATGGTAGAAACAATAATGCATGTTGCAAAGCCCTATTATACTAGACTCAGCTTCCAGTCCGCCTGATAAAAATATCAGGCGGATTGGGCTTAAGGGTCTATTCGCTCGTGAGTCGTGGCGAAAGAGGACCTATCAGACGAAAATCTCTAAAGTTATACAAATTGCTGGATATTGTACCAACTGTGCGATTCTTCTTGTAGTCCTCTCACCCTTGTATCTAAGTAAACCGGCACTGGAAGTGTTAAGATATTTAACAAATTTGTGCACGCAAACCCCGAGTAGAATGATCAAAAGGTTGTTGCAATTCTCCAGTGTTGCAACAAAAAATTCAGTTAGGCGTGGACACGCGCGGCAGTGGTGGGAAAATGTAGCCCATCATTGGTTTTTATTGTGTCAACAACAACACAGCTCTACCGAGTCCTGTCGAAAATGGCGCTTTGAGCCCACTCGTTGGAGGTCAAAGCAGCCATGGGCGGGTAAAGGAACTAGCAAAACCTCAACAGGGCGGCGACAGGTGTGACGTAGCGAGTCTCTCAAATCGTTTTGACATATAAAGCACGGAAGGTACGTTGTGCTGGGAGCAGCGCGATGGATTGTGTTGCAAAGAGGCTGGCATAATGTGACGGCAGGTATCAACGATAAACAAAATGTCCGGCGTGTCTGCAATATTGTAGTGATTTCTTACTGCTCAAAACTTCAAGAATTACACTACCACTGAGTCCAGAAA
>JAMKCH010011451.1:0-28389 GCA_023653785.1 Ophioderma brevispina
TTTCACCACGTTGGTTATTTTGAACTATTAACCGCTCTGGCCAAACTTGATTCATACTCATCATTGCTAACTCTTATACCAACTGCATTATCAGCATTCAGCACCTAAGGGATATCCTACAAAAACGATATCGATCAAACCAGTTGGATGGTGATAAGGATTGAGAGGATCAATGCTAGGTGAGCCTCTTTTGTGAAGTCTTTGTGTTAAGCAGCGAGCTTCCCTGAAGTCATAACTAATGATAACATTGAACACATTGAATATAAAATCTAATAAAGGACACCTAAACCATAATTCTTATGTACTTCTGAAGATGGATTACACGAAAAGCAAATGTTGTGGCAGACAATTTGTTGGCCATTTTAGGCAGCCATCTTTGGATTTTGGTTTTATGTAAGGCTTAAGTATTTAAAGGAAGTACAAATTGAATTCTTTGACACCTAAAAACTATTCAAAGACATAGAATAATATTGTCTAGCTATAGAAGCGGGGTGAGCTATTGCTAATTATATGTGGTTGCGGCCATATTGGCGGCCCACGTGATTTCGGTATAGGGAAAATCTTTAGTGTTAAAAAGAAGTACAAATTTGAATTCATTGACACCAAAAACCATACAAAGACACAAGATCAGCCTTATAGATGCTTTAGAAGCCGAGTTATTGCTAATTTTATGTGGTGGCTGCCATCTTGGCGGCCATCCTGGGATATTTCAAAAAATGCACGGTGTGAATTGTGGCACCCATCGTGTTTCTTCACAATCAGTAGGTCTTCAGGATGCAGAAACAGCCAAAAAAATTGTGCGGACGCTACTTTTGGGTTCAGGTTAAAAAAATGGGGTTTTGGCCCCAGACTATATCAGTGAGTTAGTGGGCCCGGGGGGGGGGGGGGGCACTTGTATTCAAAGGTGGATATGATTGCGTGAACATGGACTTTCAACAATGCACCCTAAACACGTATTTTCTCGACTAAAAAACAAGCTAAACATACCATAAACAAGTATTTTATTGTTTATGAACCCTCAAAAAGTACGCAGTGCATTGGTATCGCTAAAATATACCCTTTATTATCTTGCTTTGGTTTCCTTCCGAGTTCCGTTACAATATTTTGGATGATTTCAGTCCTTCTTAATGAGATATAACATGAAAATTCCAGGGTTAAGGGAAAAAAATTCACTTTTTTCCATATTTTGTTGTTTTGGACACCTAAACGATGTACGCGCGTACATCACACGTGTTGGAAAAAAGACACCCTTTTTACGCGTTTTTTGTTCACGCATCAATCCACCCTTGAATACAAGTGCCCCACCCCCCCCCCCCCCCCCCCCCCCCCCGGGGGATGTGTTCGTGGTGGTGAAAGCGGCACTGGCACTTTTTCAGAAAATATGAAAGTTCCTCAATTTGCTTGCAAATGAGTTTAGTCTAGGCCATTGGAGAATAGAGGGGGGATATACGGTACACATAAAAATAACGGAAAGAGTTCAGTAACAAATCTTTTAATTATGGCCTAACACGAAACAGACGTAACCCTAAGACCAAAAATAAAAAAGACTTGTACTTGTAGAACTTTGAAGAGGGGTACATTATGGAACTCTGCCAAATGGACATACCAAAAACAGATAGGGACAGTAATAAGAGGTTACAGACATCCAGGTAATGTGTAGGCTAACTTTGTTTTGCCGTTAACTTAATCAACAAATGTGTCTATTAAATGAATATCATAGACTGGTACTCTGATATTAAAACCACAAAGGTCACGATCCGGTTGGTAAAACAGGTACATGCCGTGAGAATGAACTCGGGCATTTTTTCTTGTGTTATAACATTCCTTTCCGCGTTCATTGGAGTTAATCATTGCAGGTGGGGCTATGTATAAAAGCTTTATAACCATGCAAAAATATCAACATTTTTTTTGAAAAAATCTAGGAGGGTGCAGTATTTTTCAAATGTGCCAAGTGTCTCTTAACCTGAAGACATTGTTACAATGTTTCATTATTTGAACAATTTAAAGTTAGAGGAATAACTTTGACACATACTAATAAGTCGGTCATGGTTCATTGGCCTAAGTGTGTAATTGTCACTAGCAAACTAAATGTGGAAAAAATTAAAATACATTGTGGACCTCGGACCTGTGCAGTATGTGTTACCTGCTGTCGTGGTTTGTTAATGACAGGCCTCAATGACCTTTGACCGTGAATGAAAACATTGGACATCATAAACAAAATGAGAGCTTTTGTGTATATTCATAAACAAGTTTGATTTCAAGTGAGGTCAATTTTACATTTTCTTACAGCTTGAACTCAGATGACCTTTGCTTAAACATGTGGACCTTTCACCCCATTCAATCAAATGAGGGATCCCACTTTGCACATATGATCAGTTGATTCAAATGTTAACCCTTTTCACAACAGACACAACATCATTCAACAGACAACACAGGGGAAAAAAGTGATCCTTTGTGTTGTGCCTGCTAAAGCAGGGGACACAAAAACCCTTTTTCCGGCAATTAAGTGTTGAAAATTTATACAGGATATAGGCTAGTGGAATCTGCCTTGCAAATGAATTGGCAATATTGTATCAACACTCTTGATGTTAATTAGATGTTTACTCTGGTTTGGTTTTGTTAAAGAGACTTGCCAAACAGCTGTAAATGATAACAAACACATTGTTGGGTGTTTCAAGAATCAGAAAAAGGTCAAGATATAAAATGCCTTATTTGCTACGGAAAAACATGATAAAGCTCAGGTTCAGGTTCCAACCATTTTTGTGGTATGCCATAAGAATGTTAAAATAACAGGGACTTAAAGGCTGACTCAGAGATTTCAAAATATAATTATTTTGAGTAGAAATTAAAAATAGTCATCTGGAACTCAAGATAGTCACATAAAATGTTCAATTCCAAAGTTAGAGATGAATCGGATTTTCTATTTTCATGCAGTAAACATTTATGCACAGAATAACAGTGCCATAGGATACTGTGTATAACAAAAATTCCAGATCCGGAATTTTATAACAAAGGTGTGATTTTCTATATGAAGGACTTCGATTTGAGCTTAGTTATTTCACACAATGATTAGTATATGGACAAATGTTATGTACATGTAAAAAACACGATTTGTTTTGAAAACCAAGTGCGCCCTCATCTTCAACCCAGACACTTCAATATAATATAAACATTAAAGGTGGGCAATAACATTAAAGGTATTGTAATCATAAAATTAAGTTATGCTGAAATTGAGTCCTTGCCCTTTCAAGTTACGTGGTCTGACTTTTTTAGCACATTATGTTTTCGGTAGATGTTTCTTCTAGAAGTCCCATGGATGCAAATGAGGTATTGCCATTCATTCTGTTAAGCGCTACTGGAATCAATTGTAATACCTCATTTGCATCCATGGGACTTCTATATGAAATGCCTACCATGTTTTCTACAATACTTTATACTGATACTTTAGAAAATGTGCACTTTCTTCTGATACTAATGATAGCAATTCTTGATTTTGATGAAAAGTGGAAGGATACAAGACTGTCAATTAGAATGCCACCTTTAATGTTATTATTATATTGATGTGTCTGGGTCGAAATAAAAAGCAGAAATGACAAAGGGCAACATTTGCTTGATTTAAGTCCCTGTTGTTTTAACATTTTAGGGGTAATCCCTCATGATTTTGTTTGGAAATAGCTTGTGCAACTTTCTGAATGTGATCGGTGGCTTCAAAACACAATATTTTTAAATTTAGTTTTCCCTCTAGTTGTGTGGGTTGAAAATACGCATTGGCTATGACCCGTGAGAAATGAATGATAAATAAGTCCATTAAAAAATTAATATATATAGCAACAACTTTGCATCTTGAAGCTTTGATTTAGGAAAGAGACTATGTGCAGCATCAGTGCAAACTAAATGGCAAACGAGCAAGAGTTGGAGGAAACGTTTAATAGATAAAGCTGAAAGTGTCTTTCAGAGAGGGTTTTCTGAGTTTAAAACTGGCTTGTAGATTTCAAATATTGAGCACTGAGACTCGCTCAATCTCACCAATAATCAAGTTCATCGACCATATATCTCACTTGAAATCACATATCTATAATATTAATACCGGTGGTCTGTCTGTCTGTCTGACCGCGTCTATTTTCTTGGAGACCGAGGGTCGCACGTTCCTGAAACTTGGTGGGTGGGTGCCCTTTGACCGAACGAAGACCGAGTTTGTATTGGTTAGTGGATCAAAGGTCATCAGGGGGTCATTCAAGGTCAAAGGAAGTCAAATGGGGTAAACGTTGGTGTATGGACATGAAACTTGGAGGGTGGGGTCGATTGTTGATGCCAAAAATTTTAAAGGTCATGACAAGGTCTTCAGGGGTGATCAAGCCAGGTGATCGCGAAACCCGGGGACCGCCTATGATTATATAGTAATAACTAAATCTTACTTCTTATAACAACTTTTACTAGATCTCACTGCCTACACAGCTGTTAATTTGAAAAGTCTCATTATTATGACAAAACCAAAATTTAAAAAAAAAATATAAATGGGCAACCCACAGTTTGAAAACTGATTTTGATTATTATTCCAATGACTACATTCTGGATTTAAGTAAAATTTACCAAAATTTCAGCTGGATCAAAATGTGAGTTTCTTCTATCTTAGTTTACATGTCTGGAAAATGGGTGCATGAGAGCGCTATAACTAATCATTCCGCAATGGATTTTTATATTTTTGCATGCTCTTGCATGTCCCTATACCAGTTGTCAAATTGTGGTGCTACTGCTTAAAATTGTTCTACCCCAACCCCTTCTGTATACCCAAAGAGCAATTTGCACAGGGGTGTGAAACAGTAGTGCCTAAAAATCACTTTTCAACGAGCTCACTAAAGCTCCACTAAGTGCAGTGTCACTAAATCCACAATAAAGCTCACTTTTATAAGAAAGCGAGAATAGCTCTCTTCAGTGTTTTTTAAAGACACGTTTCTTTTTCATTTTACTATACTAAGGAAAATTAATCCAAAAGCCTGATAGGTGTCAATGAAAAAATGAAAGCTTATCACCCTATCAGCCAAAAAACACTAACTTATTCCTGAAAAAAAAAGTTTTATTGCAAAAAAGGGTTGTGCAGAAAACTCACCGATTTTCTCACAGCTCTGCTTGGTCTCAATCAAAGTTTTGACCACGCTCTTATGGTAATCAATATTGTATTAACTTGACTGACTTGTTGCAGCTCAGAAAACAAAACACAGTCTCAAAGAAAACACCCAATTATGAATTTTCAAAAGAAGAAACTGACATAGATTTACAAAACCTTGACCAAATCAAAGAGACCAATAAGTTTGACCTTTGCCCAGATTTGTGTGTTGTGATCCAATTGACAAGGACTTACTTGTGTGTGGTAGCATTACTTTGAATTGTATGCTTGGATACATTACCACCCACCACCCTATTAACATTGTTTTCTTTCCAAGTATGAAGCGGGAGGGTTCCATTTATACACAAATATATATGAACTATAAATATGCACACGCAATTATGGTTATTGTCTTCACCATTCCCCAATATATAAACATGGTAAAACCCAAATTTTTATTGGTTATACACACATTGGTTATCCAATCAGAAACACGGTAGGTTACCTATTTAACTCGCCCAGTTTTGGCCATTTTTTGAGCACATTATTTCATTTTGTATAGAAGCGAAGCAATCAACTCTGCTGAGGCGTTCCTTTATTTATTAGCTTATTATAGCAATTATGGTATCAATTTTACTAGTAAAAAGGGAAATGGGGTGGATATGATATGGTTGTTACAATTTATGCTAGTTTACCAAGTTGGACCAAAAATTAGGGGATAACAAGGCGGTTCTCAAACCACAAAGGTTCGCCTGGTTGTGCAATACTTGCTTAAGATAGTTGGATATGGATTAGAACGAGAACAATGCACTGGAGAGAAATTGTTGTTTTGTAGCATGAAGTGCCTTTTCAAAAAAGGTAAAAACAAGAAAAGGTTAACTAAAATCTTCTAAAAAATATGCAAATTAAGCCCCAATTAAAATTCATAGATATGCAATTAATGCAGTAAAAATCAACCTATGATCTTGTGGCACCTCTCTATCACCCTCTATCACCCATTTTTAAAAAGATTAACCTAAAGTTCTGAAAAAGTATGCAAAATAGCTAATGAAATTCATGAATGTGCCAAAGAATGCAGTAAAAGCTACAGATTGATATTTTGGCACATCACTCTCTCACAGTAACAGTGAAGGAAATCAGCATTTAGACAGAGAGCATTAATAAAAAAGTTCACCAAAATATCTGGAAAAATATGCAAAAAAGCTAATTAATGAATATGCAAAATTTCAGCAAAAGCTACACATGAATGGCAAGTACTCCCTTATCACACTAACAAGTATGGCCCGATCGCTAATAGCCTCGTCCACAGGACCCAAAAATTTACGGAAGTAGTCCAAATTTTGGATCAGAAGAAAGCTAATAATTATTTGTTTTCTCATTTTACCCAGTGAAATTGTAGGGTAAGATTGTTTAGTTTGGGAATTATGAGCAAAAATATGCCCCATTTTGCTCGACCAATATTATTTTACCACAGCACCTATGGGGACCCTGGATAAAAATCACGTTTTTAGCTCTCACATTCAAAACGGATTGAATATTGGCGCGAAAATTGAAGATGTAGTTTTGGGGTGAAGTCCATGTTATCAAGATGAAAACTTTCATCTTACTTAAATTGGGCCACCCCTTTAAAAAGGTTAACCGAAATGTCTGAAAAATATGCAAAAAAGCTAATTAATGAATATTGAAATATTTAAGCCAAAAGCCCTACACATAGCTATTGCCCCAGTACCTCACTCTATACACACTAACACGTATGGGCCCGATCGCCTATAGCGCGTACCACAGCGGACCCAAAATATTTACCGGAAGTGTCCAAATTTTGCCTATATCAGAAGAAGCTACTATTTTTCTCATTTTACCCAAGTGAAAAATTTAGCGCGCTTACAAAGCGCGATGCTTTAGTGGAAGTTATGAGAAAAAATATGCCCCATTTGAATCGACCAATATTATTTACCAGCAATCTATGGGCTTATAAAATCACGTTTTTAGCTCTACATCAAAACGACGATTGAATAGTTCGGCGCGAACAATTTACAGATGTTAGTTTTAGGGGTGACGTCCATTTTATCAAGATGGGATGGAAAAATTCATACTACTAAATTGCCGCCATCCCCCTTTAAAGGCTTAACCGAATGTCTGAAAAATATGCCAATAAGCTAACTAAATCAAGAAATATGCAAATAAGCTAACTAAAATTCAAGAATATGCAATAATGCAAGCAAAAGCTACACATAATATTGCAGCACTTCACTCTCTCAACCCTTCCAAGTTTGAAGTTAAATCGCATACGTTTGGTCTGCAGGGGATTTTAAAAAGGCTAACCGAGTCTGAGTCATACGGACGGAACATACATACGGACACACCGAAAAAAAATTTGGATAGTATGTGCCTCCATGAACCATTCGTTCAGGCAACACAAAAATTAATTGTACTTTTAAATACCCAATCAACTGGGTGTATCACAAATGTCTGAATTTATTGAAAGAAACTTCAAACCATTCCAAATTGACCAAAAATTCAGTTAGAGATTTCATCTCAACAAATCTACAGAACCTGTTTTGTTCATCGGGCCAATGCACAAAATTTTAAGGGGTGAGTGGAATAGGATTAAATGTTTGCACAGATATTATAGGGAAAGTTGATTTTGATTGGTGACTCAGAGGTTATATCATCCTATA
Source organism: Ophioderma brevispina (assembly GCA_023653785.1). Classification (NCBI taxonomy): domain Eukaryota; kingdom Metazoa; phylum Echinodermata; class Ophiuroidea; order Amphilepidida; family Ophiodermatidae; genus Ophioderma; species Ophioderma brevispina. Next base: position 7,783 of record JAMKCH010011451.1, read on the forward strand.
GTAGTATGAGCCAATCAGAGATACCATAAGAAAGGTGGTTAAAAAAATCTATTTTTCGATTTGTACATGACGTTTCCCTGTTATGTTTAGTGATGTATTTAGTAATGTGTTGTCTTTTTTGGGCAGCCTACTAAAATGAAAAGACTTGCTTTTTATGAAATCAAAACAAATGCACAACCTTTTTTAATCCAATTTTTTTAATGTCATGGTTGGCAAGTTTTAATAGTTATTTTTTTTCTCTCTCCTGAATTATTGACTTTTGCATCGCACCTTTGGAGACCGTCATGTCACCATAAAGGAAACAAATTATTAATGCTCTTTTAAAGAATGCAAGTGTGACTTGCATTTATGTGATATTTAAATACAAATTGAGTAGTACACAGAAATTAGCTATTTATATACTAGTAGTATCAGAGCGACCTGCCCTCAGTACCATTTTAAATGTTTAATAATCAAGGGTAAACAGCTGTGACGTACAGTCTTTTATCGAACTAGAACACAAACAGTCATGATGTCTGTTTAAGAGGTTGGATTTTTTAATGGGCAGATTGTGAGAAATCCACCAAAAGGTACAATAAAAATCGTTTTTCAAACTTCAAAAGTGATCAAAACTACTATTAGGGAACATCTTTTGGGGGTTCAACTCCACCTCTGCTACAGGCCTGCTGTCAATGACTTCAATCCACAGCCAGTGCAGCTTTTCTCTATGAAGATCACCTGTCAATCAAACATTATCACCATGAAATGGAAAAAGTACCACCACCCAATTTCATTCATTGCAATAGCAGATGCGATCCTCAGTCTTTAATACACAGATTTCAAGCCAACCACTTGCAGGATATATTAGCACATCCATGCAGTAACAAAAATACTAAAATATGAATTTTGATGATTTTTTTTATGTTTCGGATCAGCAAATCACTACTTAACCATTTTAAGGTCCATGGAATAGTCCCTTCTAGACTTCACAGCCTTGTGTTTACATCTGATTTAAGTTATAAAAATACTTTGATTAGTACTTAATAAGTTGGAAGTGTTAGGCATCTTTGCTGAAAAGTAGTTCCATTTGAAAAATGATGTACTTGTCCAGCCTGCTCTATACTTTGTTTGGAAAAGGACATGAAAAAGGACATGGATTGATCATTCTGAATACCTATAATTCGGCAATGCAGTTCTTCATCAAAATTGTAAATAGCATTCTTTGTTTTATTATCGCTTAATCTTAAAGTTAAAAATCAAAATTGGTGCTAAATGATGATCTCTTAAAGAGATTAGCAAAGATAATGCAATAGAATCAAAAAATGTGGAAATGCATTTTTTAACTTATAATCAGGGATAAGTGTGTACAATTCCCAGGCGCGTCGCCATGGGGGGTGTGGGGGGGTGGAACACCCCCCAGTGATCATCAAAAAGAAGAGAAGAAAGAAAGAGAGGAAAAAAGAGAAGGGAGAGAGAGAGAAAAAAAGAAAGAGAAGAGAAAAGAAAAGAAAGAGAAAAGAAGGGAAAGAAAAATAAACAAAACGAGAACGTCATCAGAAGCATAAGATTGAACTCCAGACTAAGCATAATTCCAAATATCACAAATATTTAAAATTGATTCCCCTCAAGCCAACTAGTTTTGTTTCAAGTTTAGCCCACGGTAATCAAGAATTGCTAATGTGCTAACAGTACTTGTGATAAAAATGGGTAAAATAAGTTTAAGAAACCATGAGCATGGCAGTGGCATGGGCAAGCAAGAGGGTAGCCATGGGCCATTCCCCCTAGTTTGGTCTACCAGTGTTAGTTGAATTTTCAGTCGGGGAGCTGAAGTGGTCAAGAAAAAAATTGGTAGGGATCAGTTCCCTAGCCCCCAGCACCATAAACTTACAGGTCTATAGGTCTAATTACTATACTTTACCCTTCAAAAATACCCATCTAAATAACTAAAATCCAAAAGCTTCTGGGGGCTCCGCCCCTGGACCCCAGGCAGATGCTGTGCTCCTGCACCCCACCCATTAAAGGCATTGGCGCTCGCTATGTGTAGTTCCCGTGGTAGTATAGGCTTACACTGTCCGTCTCAGTGAGCAAAGTTAGAAACCAGTCTTTTCTTACCTAGCCGTGTGCAAAGCACGGCTAGGTCTTGTATTTGTGCGATTTCTTCTTCTTATGTTAGCTGGTATAGCCAGCTAACATATTGTGGTTGTAAATTTCTTCTTCTTTCTGGCAAACGCTCCTTTTCTGAGGAAGGCACTCACATATGAAGTGGACACAGGTGTAAGGCTGACACTTTCGAACTCAGGGGAAATCAGTGACAGTAGTACACATGCAAAACTTAGTGGTCTTGGGTGAGAGCCAAATGACCTAAAAATAGGGTTTTTGTGGTGACAAAAGTGCTGTATTTTCTGAACAATGGGTGAAAATAGGAGTGCCCCGGCAAACTCCTAAATCTACCAGGCCGCATCTAGTGCTAAACGCATGGTCGATTCAGCCAATTTGGTCAGAAGAACCACTTACCATGCCACAAAAAGGTGTTAACCAGCTTTGGATCAATGGTCATGTATGCCGTTTAAAGGGGCATTCCCTGAACATTTGAATCCTTCTTCTCATAAAATCAAGGACTATCAGTGCAAGATTTCGCTCTCAGATCCACAGTACTGCTGCATACGGGGTGTCACCGATTAGGCCCAAATGGCTCAATTATCAAATTGAAAGGCATTCTTGAATAATTTATTAAATCCTTCTTCTCCCGCAAATTTAACGGCTATCACACGAGATCGCTCACAGTGATCCCTGGTAGGAGTTTCCATAATGTAAGGTGTTCACAGATTTGGCCCAAATGCCACAATTACCAATTAAAGCGCATGCCATGAAAATCTATGATTGCCTCTTCTGCAAATTAAAGGCTATAATCAGGGCGTATCGGGCCTGCCCGCTCTGAGGGGGCAAATTTACCAGTTTGGGAAATTTTCCCTCTCAGGGGGGTCATTACCAATTAAAGGATTCATCTATGAAAATCTATGAATCCATTCTCTCGCAAAATAAAGGCTATCATCACAGATTTGCTCACAGGATCCTCTGGTAGGGGCGTCATCAAATGGGGTGTTCACAGATTTGGGACCTCAAATGTCAATCAATTACCAATTAAAGGAGGAAAGGGGCCATTCCTTTGCAAATCTATGTTTCCTTCCTTCTCCCTATAATTAAAGGCTATCGTCACAAGATTCGCTCGCAGGATCCCCTGGTAGGGTCTTTATCAAACTGGGGTGTTCACAGATTAGATCAAATACCACAAATTACCATATAAAGGAAGGGGCATTCCCTCTTCAAAGATCTATGAATGCATTCTTCACATCCCAAATTAAAGAAATGCTATCATCATGAGATTCCGTTCACAAGATCCCCTGGTATAGAGGCCCTGCATATGGGGTGTTCACAGATTATATCAATTCCACAATTACCAATTTAAAGGGGCAATTCCTGTGAAGATCGATAATTCATTCTTCTCTCTCGCAAATAAAGGCTATTTATCATGAGATTTTCTCACGGGATCCCCTGGTAGGGGGCTTGATGTGGGCTGTTTACAGATTTGGACCAAATGGCCACAAGCATTCCTCAAAAATCTCGAATGATTCTTCTTACCAGGATTTGGGCCCAATACTGCAATTGCTTATTAAAAGAAGGGGTTTCTTGATTCCTTCTTTATAATTACAAGGATTCTCATGTGGGATTGAAGTTTTCAAACACGATTCCAGATCCCTTTAAGGGTCACATAATGGGGTGTTCACAAATTGGAACCATGTGTCATGATTACACACCAGGACAATAACTAATCAAATTTCAGGGAAGCTTTCGTTTTGATGTGGCAAACATGTTGGCGGTCGTCATGCTGGGGTCAGAGGTCATCCACGGGTCAAGATATAACATATAAGATCATTTAAGATCGAGGTCAAATAATGGAGGCTAGGGTTGTGGTCATCCGGGGATTACAATTAAGAAACTTTGAAAATCCGACTCCTTCCGGACACCATTTTGAGGTCAAAGGTGGATCAATGTTTGAACACAGAATGGGTCAAAGGTCACCACTAACATTCGTGCTCGCTTCAAGCACAGTCTAGTTAATTTACACAGACGGCCAGTCAGCCGTCTGTGTTCTGTTTTGTAGGGTTCTTCTTTCTTGTCTTTCTTTCTTCTTTCTTTCTTCTTCTGGCAACACTTCAACTGCGGTCTAGTTCGTCATACAGTTGACTTATTTTGACTAGACTTACAAAATCAAATCACCGCTGACCCCGTCCCATTTATGTCATAATGACATTTACCCCTGGTCTGACCTTTGACCTGGCCACAGGCCTCCAAATATGGTAATTTAAGTTGTCAAATTATCTTCTCTACAGGATTACAGGCCGATTATCAACCAAACTGGTTCATAGGACCCACGACCCTTGCTTCATATAGGGTGTTCAGGGATAGGAGTCAAAGGTAATTAATGGGGTCATTTCCGGTTTGAAATCCAAAAATTGTGAAAAATCTGCCAAAAATCGCTGTCCTTAGACAATTCCGTAACGAGTGACGTCATTAGACACATGTATTGTTCCTGAGGCAGGGTCTTTGGGTTTGTCCCACAGTTTCATGCATCAAAGGTCATTAAGGGGTCACTTCCTCCGGTCAAAAATCCAAAAATATTCCAAAAGTTTTTTTGTTTTAATAAATTTTTATGTCAAAACTCAAACATAGTACAGTGACTTTTAACTTACAGATATGCATGTATGTACCACCTGGTGTATCAAGGTATTTTTATTGTTGGAGGTCAAAGGATCTTTAAGGGGTCATTTCCCGGTTTTAAAGGTAAATATTCAAGAAATTTATCTCCAGAACTAAGCATAGTAAGAATTTTTTTTATTTGTACTTGGAACAATGCATTTTGTTGTGTACCCTCATGTTTTTTTTAATTACCCTCATACCGGATCAAAGGTCATTAAGGGTGTCCAAAGGTCAATTTTTTTTCCCAAAAATGCTAACAATAAGACCAAATTGATTATATCTCACTATCCTCCTCAGCCTTAAGAGGACAGATAAAGCCCGTTTTACTACCGTTATGTAACATTAATAGTAGAAGCGGTCTATGATGTTCGACCCAAAGGTCAAAGGTTCAAGGTCAAAGGTCACAATGGTCACAAACAAGCTCGCAGATTTAATCTGAAATTTGACAGAATAATCCTCGGGATATCGTAAAAATACAGAAAAAATAACAGTTGACCCTATTCGTGACCCGGGGTCACGTTTTAGATTGCAACAATGTCAAATACCTGACATGCTTGGATTGAGTTGAAAAACTCAAAATATTGATCCTTGTAAAGTTGTAACACGTAAAATACATTTAATGACATTTGGGACATATTGGTGAAGTTACAGGGGTCAAAGGTCAAAGTCACCATCAAGGGGTCTTAAAGGGGATCACCATCCATCCCATCGGCCGTCTTGTAAATTAGATGTGTTCCCAGGTCTAGTTCTTTCTCTGTCCGAAGGTAACTTTCAAATGTACTAGTGCCCAAACTTTTATATATCCGATTGCCACAGAAAATCGGTCAGAAGAAACACTGACCCCAGGTCCCTATGTGTGTACCACAGATTTGGGTCAAAGGTCATGTGGGCCGATTAAAGGGGCATTCGTCAAATTCTATACAGCCTTCTTGTTCTCAAATCAATTGCTATAATCACAGACTTGTTTCGAAGAACCGCTGAGCCAAGGCCCCTATGGGGTGTACACAGAATTTTGAATCGAAGGGCAAGTAAGGGGTCCATTAAGGTACACGCCCATCTGAATGTGAAAAAAATCCTTCAAAAATTCAATATTTGCTATATGCAAGGTCGCATGGTCACTTTGACCCATGCATATGAAGCAGCTTGAGACCCTTCACCAAAGTTATGCACAACATGGGGTCAAGGTCATTAAAAGGGGCAACTCTTGGGTTCCGGGGTCTTAAATGTTGAACAATTTCAAAAATTCATATCTGTGTCTTTGCAAGGTAGCATGGTCACGTGACTCATGCATATGAAGCCGCCTGAGACCCTTCACCACAGTGTGCTCAGTAGCATGGGGCGTCAAAGGTCATTAAATGGAAACTTGCGGTCTTATGTGAAAATCGGTCACCATTTATATCTGTCATTTGCAAGGTACCATGGTTGCACGTGACCCCTGCATATGGAAGCAGCTTCAGACTCTCACAAAATTTGTGCTCGGTAGTGGGGTCAAGGTCATTTTTTATCCCCCGGCTAGGTTCGTTCGCGCTTCGAGCACCATTTTGCCTCTAGTTTTATTGGATTTCCCCTATGTTTACTGTATAGCAATTCTCCTTGGCAGTACAAGCTTAGGCCTATATATTGCCCATTTCAGGTGAGCTAACTTATAAACAGTCTTTTCGTTTGAATTGATTACTAATTACCGTACCTCCACCTTGAAGGTTCTTGGAATAGCTAAATCCAAGAGCTTCAGGGGCTCCGCCCCCTGGTCCCCTGGCTGCCCTCTTCATCCCACCAGGGCACTAAATCGGGCCCCTGGACTCCATCCCATTCGATATTCAGGGCTTTTCCAGTTTGCGCCCTTCTTTTATAAGTCCACTTGCGTTTCCAGATCAACAAGACATGGTCTCTAAGGGCATCGTACTTATAATGTCTTTAATTTATTCCCTTAAATGGGTCCCGAACCGCATGCCCGTTAGTTGCATTTGTTTATTCGCTCACTACGCTTCCAAGGATTCTTACTGCAGCATTAACATTTTCTTTTCTTCAGTTACAAATTAACAAACCCCCACCCCCTGACAAAATGGTTCTGCGACGGCCCTGACAATTCCAAATCAACTGGCTTTAATGTAGAAACAATGCGAACTCGTATTTACGGCGATGCTTTAATATGTCCCCTTGTCCCGCGCCGAATTGCGATCACTAAGTTGACAACCAAACTGCACCAGTCCACCCCTAATTTTTGCCATCACTAACATAGCGCTCGCCAAAATGACTCACAGCACTTAATATTCATCATGGTCCAAAAAAATCCCTGAAATTACTAAATTTAGTAAACATATGAGAATTTACTTAATCAATTTGGCAACACTATTTTGAAAAAATCAGGTGACCCACATTTTTAAATTTGGGACCCAAACGGGGTCTGGAAAGCGCGAACATTTGAATTTATACGTATTTAAAAAAACATTTTCCAAGAAATGTTAACAGGCTGTGCAACGCAAAGAAATTACCCACGTGCAACAACCAGAACTGAAAAAAAAATTTGCCCAAAATCTAATCAGGTTGAGAACGCATCAACCTGCTTTTCCTTTACCAAAAAGGTTTTTTTTGTTTTTTTTTCATTATATAACGCCTTACAGACTCCAGAAAACTTTCTCAACAAGCCTTTTCGGGAAAAATTTCATAAATTATGCAAATTAGATTCTAAATTATGCATATTTTTACACCCCACATCTAATCAGGTTGAGACCTCTTCAACCCGCTTCCTACCACCAATTTACATATCGTAGCCATTACGAACTCGATATAATTGAACCAATGTTGACAGTTTCTGGTGTGCAATCAATTGACCTTTTTTCTCCCCCTGACCTTTTCCTTTCCCCTAACCACCCCCTGCAGACCCAGGTGAAGTAGGTGAAGTAGGGGTATCCCTCCTACCATATACCAAAGTTTGGCCTTACTCTACCTCATCCAGAAAAAAGATAATGCCCAATGTTCCAGGGTTAACATTTTTTATCAACGGACATACATACGGACGGCCGGACATACGGACGGACATACAAGTAATTTGAGGTAATTTGTCATAAATAACGGCTGCCGTCCCGAAATAGACTACGGCTGATGGCGTCTCAAAATCTACACAACCAAACAGCTAATTGTGGTTTTACAACAAGCACAGTCATTAATAAAGATCATACTGTTTGCGGTCAAACTGTATAGATCATTGCTGCGGTAGAATACGTGTGTGCACACAATAATCAACGGTCCACTTAAAATTATGCGGTGATTCATGCGCGAGACATGGGAGGGGGGGGGAAAGGAGGGGGAGCTTTCACATGGGGATAGTGAATCTCAATATCTGGGACATGATGGCCGTTGAAAGTATCAGGACCTCATACCGTGATCTTGACAAACCAGCATAAACACTACTCGGTGCACAGGGAGACACGTACACACACATTAATACACTATTCAGGCACAACATAGCTTTCAAGTGTGATGTTACAACATTATCACATGCCAGTCTAAAAAAAAGAATAGAAGTAAAACCGTCCTCGGTGGTCTCCCCTTTAGTACTCCAAGCATGAACCAACTCTAACAACCCAAACACTGTTTTTCCGTTAACATCATTCTTAGTATAAACCCCATATCATGACTAATCTCATGCGGACTTTTCTAAGGTCCTATGGCCTTTACTATATCTCATTGAATTGGAGGGGCTTTTCCAATGCAAAAAGTAGACATCATTTCTGATTTGTGGTAACAATCTCCAATGGCTATGTCCAATGGCTGGCATGAAACCCACAAAGAAATCGATAACCCCCGCCCAACCATACCAGATCGCCTTGGGCCATCCACCGAGAGAACACATCAACAATAGGAAGTGCTATATATGTTAGAACTGCCCGCCAGTAGAAGCAACCTCAATGTCTGATTGACAACACATCACGTCCTCATCCATTGAGCTTAGCTCTGTCATGTTACTCCGTCTGTGCAAACCTCCATCAGTAGACTCAAGCACCCTCAACATCACATTGGGAATCCTCCACAAACCTCACTTCTTCATATGCAATTCAACAGTCCATAGTACCCCAATGGGGCTACAATGAAACTCAAGACTGACAGAGTGTCGAAGAATGGATAGACAGTCAACCTCTACTTCTCCTTCATCACGACTCTAATCTGGTCCGCCTTCATTTCATAGCGCCCAATTTGGAAAGAAGAGGTTACACACACCTAACTAGCTCTAACTGTGTAGCAAGATTGTTCTGACTCCTTTTTTCCCCTACCTCAACATCGCCGATCGGTATACAAGTCAACGCTGCAGTAAGACCAAACAAAGTTGCCTTTTAAGCGTTGCTTTAACTACAGGAAAGCAGACTGCCAAGGATTCACTGATGACCTGGATCAGAACGTAAAGAGGGTTGCTCCAAAACCCTATAACTATTACAAATTTGCCCCACTAGTGAACAATATGCCCCGGAGATTCATACCCAGAGGCTTTAGGACAGAATTAATACATCCTTTCCACGGAATGTGCTAGAGAATATCAAGTGTATATCACCATGTTTGAGCTGATCTTTTCGGCTGAACAACTGCAAAGGTTAGGAAAAGTTTCGGAGAGGAATGCGCCCAGGAAAAGATAAAAACCCTGGCATACTTTAATTGAGTCCACCGATATGACCCATAACAGCAACGAAACATGGTCTACCATCAGCTTAAAGCTCCAAGGGCATCCAACAGAACCCCCACAACAGCCAAATGTCACAACCAACCAAGTTGCCCACCACTGCGTTCAAATGTCCAAGTGCAGCAGAAGCCCAAGAAGAGACCAACTAGACCAAAGAGGTTTAGTGGCGAGACACTGGTTTTCATTCACTCACCCTCCCCTTTCAACATTTACAAATGGAAATTGGTAATTGCTAAACTTCAACCAGGAAAAGCAGTAGGCCTTACAACATCTCAACTGAGCAGCTAAAAAATCTCAGGCCCAGTAGCAAAGGACTGGCTCTGACTCTACAATTGCTTGCTTATTTCCCACAGGCTCCCAAAGATCTGGAGGAAAAGCATCAGTCATGTCACTCCTAAAGCCGGGAAAGATCCAATCCATCCATCCCAAGATCTCCCAGACCAATATCACTCCTCATGCCATACCTACAACTCTTTGAACTTCTCCTGCTCATCCGTATCGCACCTGTGATAGACAACACCTCATACCAGAACAAGCGGTTTTCTGGCCAGGCAAATCAACAACACGCCAAGTAATCAACCTAACTCCATACACATTGAAATGGTTTCGAGAAGGGTTGGTAACCGGAGCTGTGTTCGTCAACCTATCATCAGCGTACAACCTGTAATCACAGATGCTCTCCATAAGAATTCTGGAAATTACCATTAACCAAGTACAAACTCCGCTTGACCGAGCTTATCCTAGGATTGCTTGGCAAACAGGATGTTTCTTTGTTCAGCTAGGAGCGAAGAAGAGCCGAAGGCGTAGGCTCAGAAATGGTCTATACCACAGGGAGTGTGCTTGCACCTCTCCTGTTCAAACCTCTATAATACCAAGACCTCACCTAGGATGCGGAATCTTCATTTTAATTTATGAGCAGACGATCTTGGAATTAGCGCACAAAGATTCCGACTTCACAGTTGTTGAAGAGAGACTCTCTAAAGCCTTTGGCTGAACTCACTCCTTATTAATGAGGAAAACCACCTCCGTGCAAATCCATCTAAGACTCAGGTGTGTGCTTTCCATCTACCTAACCGTGAAGCCAAAACGTCAATTTAAAGTTACTGGTCGGAACAACCACTGGAGCACTGTGCTGTGATAACCCGTTACCTAGTACTAGCACCTCTCTTCTCCTCTTATCAAGACCCACATCGAGAAGCTTTGAGTAAAGTATTTTCACGCAAAATTCTTGACAACTGGCACAAGATGGGGTGCTTGCATACCCTAAGATCGATGGCCCTTGCCCTGTGCTACTCATTGCAGAGTATGTTTGCCCTGTATGGGAAAGATCAACCCATGCTAGGAAGCTTGATTCAGCATTAAAAAATATGCCTCTGCCGGCTTATCAAGGATGCGCCTCCAGCCAACACCAACAGAGAACTTACACATCCTAGCACGAATTGCTCCACCAGACATCTCGTCGGAGCGTAGCGAGCATGCAGAGCGTAGCTGCCATATCTAATGTGAAGCACCCTTGTCTGGACAGGTACCTGCTGCCAACCACCTGAAATCCATAGCTATGTTTCTAGCAAAGTCCAACCTCTTGAAACAGTCTCTAATGAGCTGAAGAGAGTATCATCTATTGTTATTGAACCTGGTGAGCATCTCCCCCTTGAGCTGACTCTCATTGGGCTGAATGACTATGCCTCAAACATATTGCGAACCGAACTGCCGTCTAAGGTTGTCTTTCTTGCAGAAGTGGGGCTACCTGGAAGCAGATCAGGACAGCTACCTGTGGTTGTGGACAGAACCACAGAAATGGAACATCTCTTGGCCTGCCCACTGCTGGAGCCACATGCCAAACAAAGGACCTTGTGGAATTAAGTGAAGCAGAGCACCAGACATTGTACCCATCTCTGGCTGGAATCATATTTGAGAACCCAGTGTTTGGACAAGATAAGAAGAAGAATTTACTAGACAACTCCAGGAGACTAAGCCCGTTACGTATGTGAAGTCATAGTGCACATGTCCGAGTTGTTGTTGTTTACCTTGAACCCTTACGATGGCTCTTAGAGCGGTTACTGTGGACACTTTTTCACTTTTTCATTATGCCTACAATAGGGCATAGCTATGTAGGTCAATTAGCTTCTTTTATATTTGACCCCTCTATGACCCCATTTTGACTTGACCCATAATTGTGCACATAATAGATAGAGCTTTTCCGCAGTGGTCTTTGTGAACACATTTGACATAAATAATCTACTTTGGTTGATGAGTTATAGCGTTTTTTGCATATTAATTAGCTCATTTGTTGCATATCTTACACGATACACGTGACCCCTGGGTCCAATATTCTGTCACATATTCGTCTCGACATTAGCCGCAACTTTGTTTGCACCAGACATCAACCTATCCAGTGTTTCGATTTTGAGATATCGCATTTTTGCATATTATTAGATACTGCCGCCATGTTGAATGTTAATGAGTTCCGATATTAATTCTGTGTACAAGCTTGTATACACTGCCAAAGACGATGCTCATCATAATTTTTCAGCAGTAGTGCACCTTATCTGTAGATGAAAGTAGGCTTTCCAAAGATTTTTAGAGTTTTTGACCCTCTATGACCCCTACGAGAGGTCAACTATGTGCACTCCCTGATGAGCTTGGGTCAGTGGTTCTTCTGACGAAATTTGGTCAAGCGGCCCAGCCGTTGGCAGAAGAAGGCGAAAAAAAAGCGATGGTCGGAAGAAGAAGGAGAAGATAAACGCATAAGCAGAATACTATGCCCGTTATCACGGGCATAGTAAAAAGAAATAGGAAATATGAATTTTGATGTTTTTTTTATGTTCAGATTAGCAAAATCTGCTTATCCCTTACGTAAATACAACCAAACAGAAAAAAAAAAATATGCTCAAAGGCATTGGGGTTTTCTTCAGGTTGATTCTGATAGAGGTCATGCACACACAGAGAAAAAAAGCAAATTTTCATGCCACCAGCGTTTTTAACCCGTATCCCAAACCTTTAAAAAGAAAATTCCATTTTTTCAGATGTTTATAAATTCATTCCAAAATGCGGGAGTCATAAAACACTGGCTAAATTTGACTCCTAATCATGGAAGCCAGTGACTGACGCTCCTTCTCTCATTATGGTAATGGATGTGTTTCTTTTGTTTCTTTTGAGTGCAATTACAAAATAAGGCATAGACAGAAAAAAAAAATAGTTTGATGTGATCTTTAGCCATAAAAATGACTTAATTCTTCGTTGTGATTTTATACATTAAAAGGCATTTTAAAAGTTCACAACGGCTCAATGCTCGGAAAAAAAGGCAATGTAATTTTCTGGATTTCCCGGTGGTCCTCTTAAAGATTAAGCTAACCGACTTATGTCTTTAACTGATTCCACATTGGAGCTAAGCAGTTTAAGAACACATAAAACCTCATACATCGAGAAGTTATGCTACAGTTTTCAACATCGCCATAGACAAATGTCAACACACTAGTCTTGCAACCTTGTGTCTAGTTACAGTAATATGGATGTGGAAGGCTTCATCTAAAAAAGCAGATATGAATAATCAATTGATTGTGGTAAGACAAAAGCATTTTTCAGATTTGGAATTTACCTAATGAGCTATATTGGATTGTATAATCTTACTAGCGCACATCATCAAATATACAAAGGCAGGAATCAATACGTAAAAAAAAAAATATGTAAATAGAGTGAAGTTTCGATAATTCTTGTATACAAATGCACTGGGCCAGGGCGGAATACGCTGCGAGATCGCGTCAGTACTATACGACACACAGCCACAAGCTAACACATTTAGTCCCGTCAAATACCCGATCAATGTATGAGCTCCGTTATTTATATGGATAACACTTTGGTGGAGCTTAGTCATGCGTAAGTTTGGCAGAGTTTTCACTAATGCAAACAGCTTGGCAGATTTCCAGCTAAATTCACAATTTTATACTGCACATGAACAAGGTGCCAAAGTGCAATGAAGATGAATACGTCTTGTTTTCATGTTATTCCAGTGCTCTGTTTTTGATGGGAAGCAGGATAATTTTAGTCAAATTTTTGTCCCCTCTCCTGCCTTGAAAGCTTTCATAACAACTTGATGTATTTTGTTCTAATTCTGGCAGAATACGAATGCTGATGCAAAAAAATCTTTAAATGCTGTTAAAGCAAGGACAATGTGTATTAAAAGGTGCCTTTTAAAAGCAAGTTCTTATAGGGCAATGTGTATTGAAAAGTCATTTGAACACATGAAATCTTAAAATGTTGTTTAAAGGGACAGGAGAAGATTTGTTGAGAATTCAAATTACTCTCACCTTGCACTTGATCACTTGTAGAACACCTACCATGAACATTTCAAAGGTTTATAGGACAAACAAGTAAAAAAGAAAAAGAAAAACTGTTTTGAACTTGCCTGCTATTGTAATCATCCCCACAGAAAAGCATGCTTTGATTATTTCAGTCATACACAACAAAAATTATAAATCATCATCTTAGTGATCTTACTTCATAACAACAGCGTATTCGGCCTTTTCAATTTGGATGTGAACCAATACATTGGTAAGCATTTTAAATATGCTAACAAAATCTGGGTTTGAAAAAAAACTGAGGCACACTTCTGGAAACGTCCTTGTGTGTCTTAGGCAAGGACTGAAGGTGTGATATAATTTTTTAGCAAGATCTTAAGATGCCGTTTAAGTAAGGACAATGAGTATTACAAAGTGTCTTTTGAGTAAGATCTTAAACAGCATCTTAAGATCTTGCTAAAGATGTTGTTTAAGTAAGGACAATGAGTATCAAAAAGTGTCTTTTGAGTAAGATCTTAAACAGCATCTTAAGATCTTGCTAAAGATGCTGTTTAAGTAAGGACAATGAGTATCAAAAAGTGTCTTTTGAGTAAGATCTTAAACAGCATCTTAAGATCTTGCTAAAGATGCTGTTTAAGTAAGGACAATGAGTATCAAAAAGTGTCTTTTGAGTAAGATCTTAAACAGCATCTTAAGATCTTGCTAAAGATGCTGTTTAAGTAAGGACAATGAGTATCAAAAAGTGTCTTTTGAGTAAGATCTTAAACAGCATCTTAAGATCTTGCTAAGATGCTGTTTAAGTAAGGACAATGAGTATCAAAAAGTGTCTTTTGAGTAAGATCTTAAACAGCATCTTAAGATCTTGCTAAAGATGCTGTTTAAGTAAGGACAATGAGTATTAAAAAGTGTCTTTTGAGTAAGATCTTAAACAGCATCTTAAGATCTTGCTAAAGATGCTGTTTAAGTAAGGACAATGAGTATCAAAAAGTGTCTTTTGAGTAAGATCTTAAATTGTTGTTTAAGCAAGGACAATGAATATTAAAAAGTTTCTTTTGAAAAAATTCTTAAAACACTGTTTAAGCAAGAACGATGTGTATTAAAGACACTATCAGTGATTTACCCTAAAGAGTCAAAGTATTTGAAACTTGCAGTAATAGCTTAAAATTGAATGATAAGTCTGTATAATTCTCATAAGTTATTTTTTTCCAACTGAAGAATTGCCAGAAAAGGAAGAAAACGGCAGTCTTCAAAGATATGAGTCTCCATTGAATTACATGTTGTAGTAAGTGTCCGAACCGACAGTGATGACTAAAATATCAGATTATGTGCTTATTAGGTTGCTTCTAGTCTTATCATTTGCAGGGTATGTTAGGGTATCCGTACTTGTTACAGACATGCAAACATCTGATTTTTGATGATTTTTTGATTTTATGATTTAGCAAATCACTGATAGTGCCTTTAAAAAGTGTAATTTGAGCAAGATTTAAAAATGCTGTTTAAGCAAAGATGATGTGAGCAGGTAGAGAGTTCCAATCACTGACTGCAGAATAAGTTAACATATTTAACCTACTAGTGGTTCTAATCCTGAAGTTGAGGGTGGATCCTAATATTGGCTCTGTTATGTAATTAAGCGTTCCTGTAGGTAAATAGATTAATAGAGAGACATGTAGGTAAACAGGCTAGAGTTCCCATATGTAAACAGATTTAGAATTCCCGTCCGTAACAATTTAGAGTTACTTGTAGTAAACATATTTAAGAGTTCCATGGACTAAACAGATTTAGAGTTCCTGTACATAAACGATGTAGAGTCCGTACATAAACAGATTTATTGTTACTGTAAGTTAACAGATTTAGAGGTTTCCCGTACGTAAACAAGATTGAGAATCCTGTACCTAAACAGAATTCCTGTACGTAACACAGATTTTAGCGTTCCTGTACATAAACAGGTTTAGAGTTCTTACGTTTGATTTAGAGTTCCTGTACATAAAAAAAATTTAGAATTCTTGTAGGTAAACACATTTAGAGTCTTGTACAGATTTGAATTCCTTGTATGTACAAAGATTTAGAATTCCTGTATGTAAACAGATTTAGAGTACAGTACGTAAAAAGATTTTAGAGTTCCCATACTTGTAAACAGATTAGAGTTCCTGTATGTAAGCAGATTGAAACTCCTGTAAATCAACAGATTTAGATTCCTGAAACGCTGAAACAGATATAGGTTCCTGTACGTAAACAAATTTAGATTCCTGTACGTAAAACAGGATTAGAGTTCTCGTATGTAAACAGATTTAGAGTTCTCGTACGTAAACAGATTTCGAGTTCTCGTACGTAAACAGATGTAGAGTTCCCGTACATAAACAGATTTAGAGTTCCCATACACAAACAGATTTAGAGTTCCTGTATGCAAACAGATTTAGAATTCCTGTAGGTAAACAGATTTATAGTTCCTGTAGGTAAACAGATTTAGAGTTCCTGTATGTAAACAGATTTAGAGTTCCTGTACATAAACAGATTTTAGAGTGCCTGTATGTAAACAGATTTAGCGTTGTGTATGGACATGAATTGAAATAAATTTGAAACAAAGTGTAAAGAC
Organism: Ophioderma brevispina; assembly: GCA_023653785.1. Lineage (NCBI taxonomy): Eukaryota > Metazoa > Echinodermata > Ophiuroidea > Amphilepidida > Ophiodermatidae > Ophioderma > Ophioderma brevispina. The sequence continues at coordinate 24,083 of JAMKCH010011451.1, forward strand.
AAAATAATTCCATTGTTAAGAGTTGGCATATCATATTTATTGCACAGAGACATGGAAACTCCAGACCAATCCTAACTTGTCTAAGTGTAATGAATGTTGAGCTGGACCAATGTATGTTGGAAGGAAAAAAAGGTCCACTCATGTAGGACTAACCCTGGTTTAAACCCAGGTCTAAAATTAAATTTAGTCTCCCTTTCAGAATACCAGCCATTGAGATTTTTTCTATTTCTAAAATTACCTCAAAGTGGTTTAGCTGGAAGTGATTTGCATGTCTAGAAAAAACAAAATTGGGGATTTCCGGTCTTAATTAGACTGGCCATACCGGGTAGAAATACATTTTCATTAAGCAACATGGTATATATTCTAGCTTTTATGGACTTATAAGTGAAATTAGTGACCATTTTGAGGCATACTCTTTTATTTAAGAGCATATCAGAAATTGTAATTTTGTTGTATTTTGTTTTATTAAAGAAATTTTAATTTGACATTTCCTGTAAGTGTGGGCATCAAAACCAAACTCTCTACCCAGGAGTATAAATAGATACCGGCTTTATTCAATGTTGGGAAGGTAAGATTTGCAGTAGAGGAGGTGCATAGATCCTCCTACAGCAACATTATATGGTGGTTATATATGGTGGAGTCTCAACCAATTGCTTCAAAGGACAGATGGGCACTTGCCCGGGGGCACTCCATTCCTGTATACACAGGTCCGATCCCTTTACCCAGCTTTTTTTCTTTTAAATAACAGAATATTCAGAAAAAGGTTTATTTTAAGTTGTACACATGTCTTACCATTACACTTCTTTCAGTTTGGTCTTTCAAAAGTGAGACCTGAAGTGTATACAGAACAGGGAGGGCCCTGTAGGTTGCACCTCTAATTAAACTGCCTATACTACCATGTACAAATGTCAGGAAACTCTCATTTCTCATAGATCAAAATTACAGTCATTTTGGCCAAATCCGAGCCTTTTTTTTAAGTCAACTTATAGATGTGGCCCACTGTCACTAATTTTAACCATGTCGGGCAGTAGGGTTGGGGGGTAAATAAAGGTGTGAAATCTTCACCCCCTCAAATTTTGAAAATAAAATTTTTTTTGTTAACTTGTAATCTTGCTGAACATACACGAGCAATTTAAAGAGATTTCGAAACTGTTTGAGTGTATTTACAGAAAATAAATGGATGTTATCATGACAGTGATAATGCTATCTACTGTAGATAGCACTGCTGACAGCATGCAATATAATCAATGTGGCCCTGATGTTTTTCAACACTAGATTCCTCTGTTTATTATTTGGTCTCTTCAGATATCATATCAGGACCAATATCTATTGGTCCCATGTCTAACCAAGCTGCATTTTTGAAAGTCCAGGTCCTGTGTATTGACTGTAGCTTGACTGCCAATTCTTTGTTTCAATGACTGCTAATTACATTACAGGTCACTTTTTGTCACATCATCTATATGAATAGTTGTGCATTATTCAGTAAATCAAGTTGTATTTTGATAGCACAAGTCGTGTATATTGACTGCAGCTTGACTGTCAATTTTTGTTTCAATGACTGCTAATTACATTCAGATCACATCATCTACACATAGCTATGCATTATTCAGTAAACCATGTCCAAGTCTAAACAAGCTGTATTTTGAAAGCATATGTCCTGTGTATTGACTGTAGCTTGACTGCCAATTCTTTGTTTGAATGACTGCATTGCATACATTACAGTCACACCATCTATAGCGTTTACTAGAAAAAGTAATTTGTTACAGCATTTGAACTGTAAAAAAATATTAGATATAAAATGCAACGCCATACTGTCGTCTCTTCCACTTCATTTATAAGTCACAGAATATGAAAGAGATGTCTGATAACAAAATCGCATAAACAACTTTTTTTTATTATCAACTTTATATAGCTTGGAATAAACCAATAATCAAAATCATATTTGAAGAACACAGGAGAAAATGCTTCAGAATGCTAAATCGGTTAATATTCCAGTAAATATAATACACATCTAAGATATTTTACTGAATATTTTAATGCTAAAATCAAATAAATGCATTTCTTAAAACCCAAATGTCCTCTGTCTATAATATTTGACCACAATTCCATAAAGTAAAACAGAGTAAAAGGAAAAAAAAAACATATTTGTTTTTGTTTCTTTATGATTATCGATCAAGCCACAGTGATCAAACAAAATTGTTTGCATAATCACTCACACCCACACTGGATGATAGGACCGTAGCAAGGAAACGGTTGGAAATCTTTTTACACTTAAGGGATTTAAACAATTCGCCTTCCTCATTTTTTCTTGGCATTGGAGGCAACTTCTGACAGTGTTGGTAATCTTCTGGATTACTCCACAAAACCAACAACTAATACAATAACTGAATTATGATCCACTGCGATTTCAAAATGTAACATATCAAAACAAATAGCGAGAGTGCAGGACTGGATTTAAGGCATGTTTGTTTATAGACCCAAGTGATTTTTAAATTTTGTTGTGAAAGATCGAATATGTTGGTGTAAACATTTCTCTGTCAGATTCTGAGGAAACAATTGCAGTTTGAATATACCTGAACAGATTCTTCATGTCAGTACACTATATAGCTACTAATGAGTAGACACAGATTACCCACCGACTTGATGTACACTTGCAGGCCAGGATTCCATGGTTTTTTTTTTGCAGTGTAGATGGAGAGTAGCTATGTGGTTACACTAGCTCTCAGTGCATGTGGTATTTCTTATGGTGTATTTAATTTATAAACAGATATTTTTTGGCATATATTTGTATTTTCAGTACAATGTAGCTTGTCATAGGGGTTTTCCTGATTAGCTATTCCATCAGATCATGCAAGTCAAGATAAGGTCATTTTGTGACAGCGTACATTATTTCATAATGGATGGACAGAAATTAAGTTTTTGGTGCTTTTGTTGAATCGGGAATTTCTGATTCTAATTATACAAAATACTCTTTTTGCCAAATACACAATTTTGAAAATTTGCAAGTATAGTTTTCAGGACAATTACCAACGCAGCTGTGCAAAAATCTCAAACATGTTGAAAATTGGGGGCGCTCTTTAAAAATGTGCCATTTTTCTTTAAAGATTGACTCGTAACTTGTAACCAAACAATCAATCAATCAAATTCAATCAATCAAATTTTATTTGAACTTCAACATCACAGCAGTGTATAACAATAACAATAAGCAAGCCAAAGCCAGATTAAAATGATAATATAAAAGTTAGAGAAAATAACAATTCATTATGAAAAAGTAATTTACAAAACAAAGCAAATTTTAGCAAGCAAAGGCATAATGGTAAATGAAAGTGAAGCTGAGAATATGAAGATCGAGGTCACAGCAAAATGCAGGGCGTGAAGGTGCAGTGACCTCTTCTTAAGAAGAAAGGAAGGAAAGAAGGGGAAAGGAAATGAAGCAAAGGACAGAGGAAGGCCAGAGGATTAACAGTGGGAGAAAGGAGGATGGGAAGGAAAGAAAGAGGGAAAGACAAAGGGAAGCGAATACAAGGAATAAGGGATGAAAGGACTGAAAGAGAGAAAGGGAGGAAAACGGACTGAAGGAGGGAATTAATGAAGCAACCAAGAACAGGATTAAAAGGGAAAAAAACAAAAAAATCAAGAAAAAAGGGTGGAGTTATGAGCATTCAGCAGAGTTGTAAGTACTGATGATACCCTTCTTCATTCTCGATTTGAAGGAAGAGAAAGATGGAGAAGATTTAGAGTCCTCGGAAAGAGGATTCCAAAGTAAGGGTCCTTGGGATCTAGAAGTATTGCTGGCGAGGACAGAATTTGTTGCAGTGATAAAGGATACATCCCTATATCTAGTGTCATAATGATGAGAATGGGAACCTATGTTAAAAAAGTCTTCATGCAAAATATCCTCAGGGAGAAGCCCATGATGGAATTGATACATGAAGGTTGCCAACTGAAGCTTGTTAATATCATGTATTTTCAGAGTTGACAAGGAGAAGAACAAAGGATCTGTGTGATCAAGCCAGAGAGAATTGGTACAGGTCCGTATAATTCTCTTTTGAAGGAGAAATAAAGAATTAAGATTAGTGTTGTTAGGATCACACCAAATCATAGCAGCATAAGACAGTGTTATAGAATTATAGAGTGTTCTGAGTGAATCTTGAGGAAGAAATGGGCGGACTTTGCGGATAATGCCATTGTATTTGGAGACAATTTTAAAGACATGTAGAGTGTGAGAACGCCAAGATAAATTATTGTAAATTAATAGACCTAAGAATTTAGTTGTCTCAACCTGCTGGATAGATGTATTATCAATT